>PVJA010002708.1:85370-103859 GCA_004027025.1 Myocastor coypus | reverse complement strand
TTTTTTTTTTTGTCTTTTTGAGACAGGGTATCGCTATGCAGTTGAGGCTGGCCTTGAGCTCACTTTGTAGCCCAGGATGGTCTCGAACTTGCACCAATCCTCCTGCCTCAGCCTCCCGAGTGCTGGGATTACAGGTGTGAGCCACTACGCCCGGCTAATTTGCTCTTCTTATGTAAGGAAAACCATACAGTATTTCAGCTTGTTCACCAAAGGCCATATCAGTCCTTACCCTGGGTTCACTGAGTCTACAATTGAGCCAGGGTACAGTGGCACAAGCCTGTAATCCCAGCACTGGGCAGACTAAAACAGGAGGAGCACTATGAGTCCAAGCTATACCAAATACATAAAAATACATAAATAAATAAGCTTGTGTGTCTGATTTACTTCATTTAAAATTAAGCTATTGAGAGCTATTCATTTTTCTTCAAATAACTGAAGTTTATTGTTTTTTGTAGTAGAGTAGTACTCCATTATGCATAAATACCACATTTCTTTTATTATATGTCTGTCCCCATCCATTAATGGATAACCCAGAATCCAGTGCTTTGAACCTATGACTTCTTATGTACTCACTTTCAGGATTGTAATTCCACTCTGTGCTTTAACATCCTTATCTTTCCCAATGTTACATGTAAATTCTAAGAACTATCTTTTAAGATATTTTTATCTTGGCCTATGGAAATTAATAAAATATTGTCTCCTTTATAGAAAGGTTCAAATGTGCCCTCCAAAGATTCAATATTAGAATTTATTAAAATAAATTGGCTACAAGATCAATTAACAGAAAGCCCATAAAATTTATTTGATCATCACTTTACATGACTCTTCAGACAGAAAACCTGAAGACCCATTTTTGCCCTTAGATTTCCTAAAATATCCACATCTGTGTAAAAATATACTTGAATGTGATCTACTAGTCGTTGATGAATGACAAAAACCCAGGAAACTCATCCAATCAAATCCTCTTGGCCTCTCTGTGGAGATGGTTATTTTCTCAAGAAGGGGGAAGGATCTTGTCTGGAATAGAGGTCTAATGACCTCCATTCAACAAGTTAGGTTTGGTGAATATGGTTTTTTTTGTTGTTGTTTTGTTTTGTTTTATTAAACCTTTTATTTGGTACAGGCTCTGACCACACAGTTTGGACTCTCAATGATTCTCCTGTGTCAGTCTCCCCAGCACTGGGATCACAAAGCATGGACCACCACACCAGTTTTTGGTGGCCTGCACTGTGCACCCGGGGCAGAGCCAGCACAGCACACAGTATGGAAGATCAAACCTAGGTCCTTGGGCTTACCAGGAAGATGCTTAGACTGCCGAGCTATCTTCCCAGCCCCAGTCACTGAATATCTTTGTAGTCAAACTTCATGTAGAAAACTAGGGAAAAGTGAAAATTTTAAATGTTTATGGATGACTTTGAGGGAAAGGTGAGCTCATTACAGTACTATGATCATGGAGAAGAGGGAATTCTAGTTTCTCTGCCTTACCTAGGTTTAAAAAAAAAAAAATGAAGGATGAAAAATAGCAGAACATGGGCTGGGGAGGCAGCTCAGCGACATAAACACTTGTTTGGCAAGCACGAGATACTGAGTTCAATCCTCAGTACCCGAGAGAGAGAGAGAGAATACGACATGAAAGAATACTCTTTTCTTCTGAGGCTTTCAGTTTTAAACATAGTTTTCTTGCTTTCAACAATTTAAGGAATTGAGAATATAGCTCTTTGGATAGTATGTTTGTATTTTCAAATCAATACATGATATCTTTACGTAGTATTTGTAACTAACTTAAAATTTCACTCACATTTTACAGCATCCAATGAAGAGGGAATATATTTTAAGCTTCTATGACTATGCAGTTTAATTTTCTACATAATATAATGCTACATGAGCTATGTAGAGATAGATATCCTAGAACTAAAAGTATTGTAATACATTATAACACATAATAAATATATAAATATGAGAACCATCCTATAACATTAAATTGTGTTTAGAGAAACCAGTCTTTATTGATTTTAGAATTGTTTTTACCATATAAACTAGAATATTTTGTCTCAATATCTCCTCCACTGTTGAAGCCAAGGCCCAGAAGGATTGATGCATGTAAACAAGCTGACACACTGCCTACTCCTTGGGAAGCCTTCATTACGGATTTTGTTTCTCCAGGATTACATATGTTCAATTACTTTTAGAAATCAAAGGTGCTTCAGTAAACCAATTGATTGTCTCTTTAAGTAAGCATTTGTTTATTCCCATTTTACAGAAGAAGCAATTATGATGAAAAAATAAAAGGTCTGTGAACTGCTTCAGTGTGATACATCTAATAATTAGCAGAGAAAAATCTAGACAATAGGTTCTCTACCTTCTTAATGTCTATTTGACACCTATAAAGGCCATGAAGTATAGGAGACAAGGATTCAGGCACAAGCAGAATTAAATTTAAACTCTGGCTCCACTGCCTACTGCAAGAAAGTTGTGAACCATTTGCTCTGATGTAAATGGAAATATGTACCACCTGTATCACCATTTCCATGTGAGGACCAATGTGATAAGTATATGCAGTCTGCTGAATGTGGCTTAAGTAACAGTCACAGTTTTTTTTTTTTTTAACTATGCTGTTTCTCCAAAAATAGGAATATCACCTTAAGCAGAGACTCCTTCACAAGAGCAGATTTTGTTATAATGCAGAGCTCCGGGAGGTATTGAACCAGGCTGTACTGTTGCTTACAGATGTTCACCTTTTTGTTTTAACTGTATGTCCGTGTTTCCAAGAAAGAGATGAAGATAACAATGTGTTAATTACAAGTTTAGCATGATATTGCTTAGTCTCTATTTTATTACTATGATTTTTCCATGAAAGGTATACAACAGAGGAAAACATAGACCAGTTCCTGTAGAATATAGATTGGTCCTGCTAGCCTTGCACTCCTCCCCGAGTACCTTCCTGGAGTTGCCTTCACAGGGGGTGGTGCTGGACTACATTCAAGATACCACACAGCATGAACAGTGAACCTAGCAACACAGAACTGTAAAGATCTCATGATACATCCCCCATTTATGATCTCATGACACAGTACCCCATTTATACATTCACTGACACCTGGCTGAGTTTGAACCTATAGCAAACTGGAGATTCCAAAAATCACTTTCTCCCTTTCAACCTAAGTGTGCATACAGAATAGCTTCACCCCCTGTGCTCTCCCGAAAACAGAGAAAAGCAGAGTCAACTTACTGTCATTTCTTTTACTTAACCAACATCTCTGTCCTGTGAGAGAATGTGCATAGTTTATACGGCAATGTGGGAGGCTTTTGTCAAGATACCTGATTTTCTCTTTTTTATGCAACCTTAGTGAATGTATTGGTTGCATCTAAATTTCTCTATGATCTAAATTTTGAAGTACCGGAATCCAATTGACATGAGACAGGCATGAAATGGACTAGTTCCCTTGACCTCTTGCTCCACTGTGCCTTTCCGTTTTCATAAGGCCTCCTTTAACCCACCACTGCCTGGTCACAGAAGCATTGGTTTTGCTGTCTGTGCTCCGTGGCTTCCTTGCAGGAGTATTGCTAGGCCTGACTTTGAACACAGAATCCTCAGAGATGCTTTGCTGTGTTTTGAACAAGCTGAGAAAACAGACCCTGTTCACTTCTGTGGTGGAACCCAGTGGCAAGTAGATTCCAAGCCATAACCTGTGAAGCGTTTCCTGCCACGTAGACTTTTTGCATTGGAAACCCAAGTGTCACGTCACGAGTTGCTGAATTGTGTGTGAGAGCGTACATGCCTGACATGCTGTAAGAAAAAGCCAATGATGAATGTTGGCTGTTGTGATGCAGAAGCTTGGAGAAGGCAGCAGTTGTGCAGGATAGGTTCTGAGTCTAAGAGCTCTTTGTGGGACTAAACACAGACCTTAGTCTCCTTCAATCTCCTCTTCTTTTAATACAGATGCTCCTAATATTCTGATGTTGTAAGAGCAACTTCTTTTTTTGAGGAGCTGGAGTTTGAACTCACAACCTTACACTCGCCAGGCAGGCACTTGTGACACGGAGCTATCTCCCCAGTCCCAGAGCAACTTCTTTTGAATTCTAGACTTCTGTTCATTTATGGACTTTAAAGGAGGAAGCAGGGAATCTGTACTGTCACTCTGATTAAATAGAAATAATAGTTAAAGATATCTATGTCTGCAAGTCTGCATCTACCGTATATGTGGATGTCACTTCATGCAAACTAAATCCATAAGTCGTTCTCTCTTTGCAAGCAAGGTCCTCTTCCAGAAGACATCCTCCACTACCCAACTCACTGCACTGATCTTTTATTCATCTCATCCATTTTCCCCATTTCTTGTCATAGAGAACTACCTCATATCAAGCTATTCCCTTCTGCAAAAAATGTTCCCACCTGCCAATTTTAATAAGCAGAACCGTATACAGAAGCGTCCAGAGCTGGAAGGCACTTCGGAGAATCACCTCTCTCCCTCTCATTTCACAGCTGATAAAATTGAGACCAAGATAAACAAAATGATTTGCCTGAGGTCAAAGCTGGACTCAGACAGAGTCAGGACTATAATACACAATACTGAATTTTACTTTTGTCAGTATATAATATTATTCAGCCAACAATATATTTATTTACAAGACACCATGAGGATGTAACAGAGACCCCCATAGGCCTGATCCTGGCCCTACCACTCGCACTTCAACAGATTCTGCTCTCCTCCGTGCATATACTGTGGATGCTACATCTTTTTTTTAAATAGTTTCATTTCTTTATATGTCCGTGCCCTTATCTTTACTCAGTCCCAATTAATTTTCCAAGCATCTCATTTAATTATTTCCCATGGTTTCTTTTCAAGGCACATCCTGGCCTCCTGACTCTATGCCATTCTGCCTCATTATCACCCTCCCCCTATTCTAAAAGAATTATTCCAAGTTTAATGAAAATATTAAACATGATTGAACTCAGTATGTGATTATTGTAACTCCAGTGGCCAACAAATGCTGCGGTGTCCATGGATTTGTGTAATCAAATGTCATAACATAAAAGCAAGGAGCTCCTTTCTCCCTAGCCTCTTTTCTTTCTAAAATCCTTGTTGGTAAACATTTGCTTCTGTCATAACCAGGACAGGCATCTAGGCTTATGTTTTCTAAATTTCTCTCCTTGGTTAGATATAACACACACACACACACACACACACACACACACACACACACACACACACTGCAGAAAATACCAGAAAAATTGCATTACTCCTTAACCTTTACCTTTACTACAAGATTTATTCTGCAGCATTGCTTTCTATATCCACGAACCAGCAGCACCATGGATAAAGTGGGCTGTACATCATACACATTCTATTGCACTTCTTATACATTTTTATTACTGTTTGGTTTCTTTTCTGTCTTTGCTCAGACAAAAGCTCAATGCCCAAAATTAAGAAAGGAAAGGTTTGTTTAGTGTATGGTTCATCCAAGCTGCAGTCCATAATCAGCCCACTTCAAGGCAGGGAGGCATGGAACAAGAGCAACAGTTCCAGGTGACAAAAGACAGCAAAAGTAGCAAGACCAAAACGGGGTGGGAGCGAGCCTCTTTTTCTCCCTTATATTATAAGTAGGCTCCTGTCTCTCACTTCTCTTGAGAGGTAGGTGTAGAACAAACACTGTCACCATGCCCTCCTCTTGCACAGGATGAGGATGTTTTCAAAGTAAGATAACCTGAGTTACTTAAGCTTGTAAACTTTTCAGGCTAACACAATGTATCAACCTATACAATCAATCTACCCCTTGTGAACTTGGTAATCAGACATATTTTTAAACCAGGTTTTAGATACAGGGACATTCTAATTCTAATCATTTCACAACTTGAACATTTTAACATAGGTTTAACAATCTATAAGAACCAGTATTAAGACTATCAACATTATATTACATTATAGCCATAACACTTTGCCCCCACCCCCCACCCCAAGAGTCATGCAAACCTGTTCATGCAAAAGACATGTAGTCCCACTGCAAGAGTTGCCAAACTGGAAAGTCCAAGTCCCAAATCTCCTCCTCCAAAATGGAAGGCAAACTCTTACTTGCAAGCCCCTGTAAAAATGAGAAGTTAGACATTTCCAACATCCAATGGTCCAAAATAAACATTTTCATTACAAAGTTTACAAATGGGAATACAAAAGATTGGGACCAAGCAAGCTCAAAGTCCAGCAGGGCAAACATTAAGCTCTGTAGTTTTAGGTCTAGCACCTGAAGTAATCCATGGCATTTAGGGAGCTCCAAAATGTTGAATGACTCCACCCATAAGGTTCTTCTGGTGGCTACAGCTCATATGGCTTCTCTTTCAGACGTGCTTTGTTCCTGCTGTTCAGCTTTCATTGAATATTCCACATGCCTGTCTTTTCTCAACTTCTGGGGTCTCAACTGCATCTTTAGCTTCACACTCATAGCTTCACACACTGTCTTCTCTCGAGCACACTGCCTGGCATCCCAGGTGTTCTGAAGTCTGGGTGGAAGTGCTCTTTAGCACCATAACTCTTGCATTTTTCATGTACCTAAAAAGAGCATCACTTGGATGATGTAAAGGCCTGTTGCCAGCTGGCATAGTAGCTGGCTTTCCTCTTTCTCTCTCAGCAGTAGGGTTCCAGTGCCTGGATTGCTGGGCACTCCGAATCCAATCTAAAGAATATATTTTCTGTGTTGTCACTATTCTAGAACATGATACTCTGTGGCTTTCTCCTCAAAGCAGTCTTTCACTTTTGCAATTCTGAGACTGCAAAATATGGAGACTTGCTGTTTATTGTGATATCCTCAGGCCATCTTTTTATTTTCTTGTTCCTCCTCAGCAATTATAGTCCACATAGTCAGCTCTATCATTATAGTCCACAGCTTTAGTGGACCATGCTTTCTGGTCCAACTCACAATGCTTTAAATCAATGTTCTGGGCTCTATGGTCTTGATTCTCAATATAAATCTGGCAAAAACTCCCCAACAGTAGCCAGACCACAGCCTCAACATTTGCGTGCCTTGAAATGTCTTCTGCCAGCTTAATCAGTCCACCATCCTTAATCTCCATGTGGGCAATATCTCTGAACACAAGCAAAATCCAATCGTTTGGGCAAACTGTCACATACTTCTGGAGACTAACAGCTAATGCAGTCCTCCTCAACAGGAAACTCCTTATCCTGGTCTTTACCAGCAAGATTTCCGTAGCTTTCTGGCCTTCTGATCTTTGACCATAATCTCCCATAGAGAACAGGATAAAGCATTTCAGCACTACTTTTTTAGGTGACATTTCCAAACCTTTGCAGACTCTTCCCACAAGAGTCTCAGTTATACTCAAAGCAACAACCCCACTCCTGCTACCAAATTTTGTCTTGAGACTTTTCTCTCATTATTGAGATAGAGTACCCAATGCTCAAAATTAAGGAAGAAAAAGTTTATTTAACTCACAGTTTGTTTAGGTTTCAGTACATAATCAACTGGCTTCTAGGCTGGATGGCATGACACAGGGCCAACAGTTCAAGGTAGCAGAAGACAGGAAAAGCAGCAAGTGCAAAAGGTAGAAAATAAGCCTATTTTCCTCCGTTATATTGTAAGCAGTCTACTGTCTCCAGAAAGGATGTGGCACTCACACCATCTCCATGCCTTCCTCTTGCACAGGATGAGGATATTTATAAAATGAGCTGTCTGGCCCCCTGCCAAGTTAAACTTCTAAACTTTACAATTTAACACAATGTATCAACCTATACAATTATTTACTCTAATATGGATAATTGTCCTTCCATTGCTTCATACATTTCATTAGTTTCCAGATAAATATCGTCTTCACAATTATAGACAGAATGAAACAGTATTGTGCTTAATAAACTAAATGAAAATAGCCACATCAGTGTTATATGTTATAGAGATACTAAAAGTAACATTTTTTTTAATTTGAGGTCTTAAAAAACATAGTTGGAAATATTTTTTCTACTTTCAAACTAATTACAGGTTGCAATAACAATACAAGTTTCCATATGCCCTTCACATAGATTCATGAAACATTTACATATTGCTTTCATATAATACTTTTTTTTCTTATTCTCTATCTATCTATACATATACACATAGTGTTTATATGAGATCTATTGCATTATTTGTAGCTAGAAATTGTAACTTGTAATTTGTATCATAATTGTATTTACAGATTTAGGCAAAGGCAAAATATGTTTTATGTATTATAAATACTACAAACATTTGTCTTTTGGGAAGTGCAGATAGCTAGCTAGCTAGCTAGCTAGCTAGCTAGATGGATAGATAGATAGATAGATAGATAGATAGATAGATAGATAGATAGATGATTGATATACTTATAAATAGCCCGTACACTTGTATATACTTCATATATCTTTCTGAACTATTTGCAAATAAGTCAGAGATATGTTCTCTCTTCTGAATGATTTACTGAGTATTTAAATTATTTTTTAAACCAGGGTATCTCTTACATCATACAAAATAATTATTCAACAGAGGCAATTTACTACTGATATAATGCCATTATCAAACTTCATTCCATATTCAAATTTCTTCCACCAACCTGATGATGTTCTTGATAGCTAATTGTTTTCCCGCGTGTCCTGCATGCAGCGTCTCATCCAGAGTCATGTAATACATTTAGTTATTGTGCAATCTTTGTTTTTGTGTTTAAAAGCTAACATTCAGCTAATGATAACCTGGGTAATGTTCCTTTCAAGACTAATCTGTTTGCTGACTATTCTTCCAATAACAAGAATTTAAGCCAAAGATATCTAGCAAAATCCCCTAGGATTAGTGGTATCTGTGCTGAGAATATTAGAAGTCAGCCTTATAACAGTGTTCCGACCACATTTCCCCTGGAGAAGGTCCTGCCAAGGAAACTGAATATTTCAAAGTTCTGAATCTTAAGCTTTACAAGATTCTTTGTTCACTTCAAATTCAGAAGATAATATTTAGCCTTGAACATGTTACATAGATTTATCTTCTTTAAAACCAACTCTAAACAAATATGTAACTTAGTACTGTATTAGTGAAGCCTCAAATAAAATCAATATTTTCTTTTTACATTAGTACGCATTTGCAGTATGTAATGCTTATATTAACAGTGTGGAGTTGGTACATGTATAGAACACATATTTATTTTTTCCACTTTCTTCCTCTTCCTTCCCTCCATCTTTTGGTCTCATTTCCATTTGCAAAAGATCTATCTTTCTGTTCCTTATCTGTCTTTTATGTTGCTTTTCTAATATTGGATTAAAAGGATTAAGATTCAACACTAGGAAGCTACCTGAGTCAGAATTACTATTACCAATTACATTATGAAAAAGTCAGATAGATGATACAATGTACAAAAGAGTCAAGTGCTGTTTTCACTTTTATCCTCTAAGATACAACTGCATTTATACATGACGGAGATAGAAAGCAGCTATCAGAAAGATACTATATATATGTATATTCAGGACATAAATCCAGACTGAGATAGTTGGATGTTTTTCTCCTCTAGTAGAGCAAGCAAAGCAGGCTTATCCCTTTCTTCTTATGATAGACATCCATGCAAAACCAAAATCAATTCAAAGCCCTTAAGATAGTATAAGTTACAAAAATTTATCCTTGCATAGCATTCCTGAAGAAGGCCTGCTCCCTGGTAATATATAATGTTAATATGCTTTCATTTTTTAAGATAAAAACCTTTACTTTTTCTAACAAACTTTTATTTCCTTATGTGTTACATTTGTATGTCACATATTTTATGTGCGTGCCCAGATAATCCTGTATTTTTGGTTTTAATTACTTAATAAAAACTGTCAGTATGCAAAAACTATCTAGAGAAATTATATAAAATCAATCAAGGCACAAAATTGTGTGTTAACGGGCAGTCAGGAAAATCTAGACTCATTTTCACATTGCTCTTCCTAATGGGCTTTCCTAGGAAATGGTTGAGTTTCAAGCAGGAATAAAATGAGAGCAGGCCTTGGAGATGTCACTATTGAACAGATGCAGTAAACACAACCTTGGAAATGTAGCTGTCACTTCAGATCTTTTCCACTGAGTACCTAAATGAGCCAGAAGCTAGAGCTGCTGGCATTGAAATGATTTTGTGGTTCGGTTGACAGTAGAATCTATGAGAACTCTTCAAATATAGTAGTCTGCCTATTATAAACCTGTCTTAAAATCTTCCATTATTTTCATGGTTTGAATTCTACCTAATTTTTTGATGACTAAAATTGATGAGAACTTACTTTTCTTCCATGAGTTGCTAACATATCAAAAATGGATTGTGTTATCTTTTATTGTATTAAAACAATTCCTAATTTTGACTCTACAAAGGATTTAGTCTTCTTATTTTCTAAATTGAAAGTTGTGCTCTTTATGCAATGATGTATAGATACTCTTCTCATAACCCACGGTGGGTTCAAATATCTGTACGTGTATGTAGAGAGATCTTTGATCTGTATTAGAATAGTTTTAGTTCATCTTTAGACATTGATTATTAGGCTTGTAAATAGGAAAGTATATATAAATATTAAAGTTTGCCTGATACTAGTGAAAAATATAAAATTGAAAACTGAATTTGACTGCTTAGGCAGGCAGAGGGAACAGGTTTTGATCCCTGGCATGCTGTATCCCCCCATCCCAGGGCACACGCTTATAATCCCAGTGCTTGGAAGGTTGAAAACAGGAGGATTAGTACAAATCCAGTCTGTGTAGTGAGACCCTGTAGACCCTGTACTAAATACATTTTAAGAAAAGAAAACTAACCTTGAGACAAATAAGATGGGTTTGTGAAAATCATATTAATGATTGATAGAGCATGGGGCATTTACTTTATGTATGATTTTTGATGGATGTAATACTATAATATTCTCTAATAATAGTTACCTAATTCCAGTTTTCAAACTACTTAACTGTACGAGGCATAATGTTATAGTTTACTTCCCATAAAAAATAGTACAACAATTATGTACAGAACCTTAATTTCTAACTCTGAATACCAACTTTAAAATTCTATATGCAATGGTATAAATACAAAATTACATACAAATACAATTGTATTTTGTATTTAGGGGTATTATTGCAAGAATTGTAGGTAAAATACCTTATGTCTTTTTATGCCACTGAGCTATATTCCCAGCCATATTTTCTGTTTTTGATCTTTTTTTAAGACAAGGTTTCACTATGCAGTTTAGGCTAGCCTTAAGCTCACTGTGTAGCCCAGGCTGGCCTCAAATCAAAGAAATCCTCCCAACTCAGCCTCCTAAGTTCTGGTATTACAGGCATACACTGCCATGTCCATCTTTTAGAAATACTTTTAAAATATTCAGTCTATTGTTATATTTTAGATACACATAATGATCATATTTTCATGGGGAATTTGTACCCAGAAATGTTCAAAATAAAGTTAAAGTTATCACCATCTGAAATGACTCAGAGCTGTCTGTACCCACTAATCATTGTGTGTCTTGTTTTCCTTTTAGAAATAAAAAAGAATTCTGAAAGCAAACAAAGAATAAAGCACTCCAGAAGTCCTAACAGAACAGTAAGTACTTTAACAGCAATAATTAAAACAGATCATCTATAAAATTAGAACTGAGAAATATCTTTGTAAATGTATTTATCTTTGTATTTTCTGAGGCAAGCAGTCAGCGTAGTAAGACAGTGAAGCCTTCTAAAGACCACTCGATTTGCGTTTCTTGAGTGGACTAAAAGCCATTTATCTTGTGATCCTCTTAGATAGCAGGGAAAGAGAAGCTTCATTACACCTCTCTCTCTCTGGTGCTGAAGATGTTCAGAATCCACCATGGTTTTCTTTTCTTTTTTCTTTTCTTTTCTTTTCTTTTCTTTTCTTTTCTTTTCTTTTCTTTTCTTTACCTAACATGATATTATTAGTATCATTAATTTATAAGGAAGGAAAAATGTAATAAGCAAAAGTTAACTAAAATACCTCTCTCTGTGTAACACAAAGCTTATTCATTCTGAACAAAGTTTTAAAGCATTAATATACTTGATTTGTTGAGTTCAATTCTCAGGTCTGGGGAAAAAAAATACTTGATTTGTCTATAGTCATTAAGTTGGAATTTTTTTATTTTTTATTCACTTATTTTTGGTTCTTAATCCAGTTTGGCAGCCTTGATTTATGCCAAAATAATGAAATTCTTTTAAATAGCAACTATTTGTATGCTTAAAGTCTATACTTATTCTCATAGTGCTTTTTTTCTTAATCTTAGGCTCTAAATATGAAATATACTTCCTTAAGTGTTATTTTATAACAGCTTTCCTAAATACCATTTCAGTGAAAAATTTTGAATGTATTATGACGTCATGTTATAGGAAAATTTGTAACATAAAATTTCATGAATGTTGAAAACTATACATTTTAATATGTAATTATCAAAAATACAAAGAAAAAATTTAAAAACACCAAAATTCATCAGTCTTTATAACTCACATGGTACTACTTTTATTACCATGATTGTTTTGAGATGAACAGTTCTCTAAAATTACAACCAAAACCACTAAATGGTAGCACCTTAACAAAACAAAACATCTATATTTTAGTATATACTATATTAGAATAAGTTTCAATGAAAAGGATATAATTTTGATATGAATCTGTAAATAATATCCTAGGATATATACAAATCTTAGTTATGTAATGAAATTTTCTCATACAAAAGACTAATAAGAACATCTAACTTAGCTTTCACTCATTAAACATGGCCTTGTTATAATTACACAAAGGAAATTCATCTGAAATCTATTTTATTACTTTCTGAAGTGTCAGAGGAGGGGGCTGCAGGATGCTTTGTTACCTGTCTGAAGATTATCAGGAGCTGTGCTTTTCCTGTCTCATTCTATCTCTTCATGTTTCCTCTAGCTATGGTGGGCCATGCATTTCCTATCTTATATCAGATTTCACACAGGACAAAATTCAAGTTTTTTACTTTTGAAAAAACTATTGCTTGACTTACAAAAAAAAACTTGCAAAAATAAGAAAGGCTGTTAGGTTTTCAGGACTAGCTACAAATATATTTACATATATGTAGATACAGGGATAACTTAAGAATCCGATGTCACATATATTTTTTAAACTGCTAACACAAAGGTGTTCAAGACATGAAATGAAGGAGAGATCTGCTTAGTCCTGTTCTTTCCCTATCATCTTATAAGCAGGGAAGGCCAACTAAGTCACTGAACCAAAAAAGCATTTTTCTATACTTGATCAAGTATTCTGTCTTTTGGGGTTTTTTTTTTTAGGTATATAATTTCAATGCTTAAACATGAATTCAATTCTGCTCAATATTTATTAGAAAGAGGTTAAACTATGAAAGGACAGAATCAGAGATAGTTGTTTTAAGCTCTTTATATGAGTCAGATAACTACTTAGCTCATTATAGTTTCTTGGTGCTTTTAGTATTTTAGTATAAAAGTCATCAATAACTTTTTCTGATCTGATTCCTGTATAATTCACTTCAACTTGATTTAGATAACCTAAATTAGATAAGAATTTTTAGAAAATTCTTTAAATTCTCAGAATTTTATTGGAGTAAAATTTATTGTGACATACTTTGGGAAAACCACAGGCAAATAAGGAGAAATGTCCATCTGTCCATCTGAGAATAATACTGGGGAAAATAAAGTATATGTTTTCAAGGAAAGTATTGCCTCTTTTATTGGGGCATTATGTATGGTTTGATGCAGTTTTTCATTTCAGGTTACAGTCATGGTTATTTAATAACTACATGTTACTTTGCTCATAAATAATTCATACCATACAAAGCAAAAGGTGCTTTTTTAATGTTTATTATTTTTAAGAGCAAAAATAGCAGGAAAAAAACAGTGGCAAGCGTATATGTAGTACAGAATTTCAAGACAAGAAAAATTTAACAATGGTTGCATTACACATTTTCATCATCAAATCAGTATAGATCAACAGACATAGGTATGTAAGACTGATCAAACAATTAAACACTAACACTTTCAATAAACATTAATTTTTTTTTAACTCTTCCAATTGCATTTTGAATTTAAGTCACTCTTCTTAAAAAAAATTATAGGGGTTGAGACTGCAGAAAACACAAAGTCCTGAGATTGATTCCTGGTGCCACCCAAAATGTACTTATTAATTTATTTCTTCTTTTGGGTCCTTAAACTAGGGAGACTATACGATATTTGCATATGTAGGTCTGGTTTATTTCACTAATGAGTATGCGTTCGAGATATATCCATTTATATAAGAAGTCTTCTACTTTATAATTCCTTATAGCTGAATAATATTCCATTTTATGAAAATAAGGTGCTTTATTTTAAATCCACATAATGTAAATGTGATTGATTCCCTTAAATTTTAAAAACTATTTATAAAGAAAAACACTTTGAATTCAAATGAATTTGTTGAAAGATAAAAAGTTTTATATATGTCCTAATCTCCAGAGGGTTGATAAATTAGGAGTTACCATTGTTTGGAATAAAAAGATATCAAATGAATATACTGAGTAAAGCAGTGATTCCGTTCCTTGTCATTATGTATTGACTATGACCCTTTGTTCTTATCTGATGAACAATTAATGAATTCTTATAATTTGTATTTGTAAATGAACAGTGATTAAGATAGAAAGCTATAGTAATGTATCATTTTTGCCTCAAAACCATTAAGTGAGAGGCAGGCAAGATGGCTCAGCAGTCTAAAGCACCAGCTTAGGAAAGTTTAAGCAACTGCAGAGGCCACAGTTCAATCTCTGGCCCCCACATGATGTGTCAGCCCCACCCCCAGGGCAGGCTGAGTTAGCCATTAAAAAAAAAAAAAAAAAAAAAAAAGATAAAAACTGGTAATTGAATAAAATGTTGCTAAATTATTACTGAAAAATTTTAGAGTGTGCTAGATTTATATTTCACAAAAGTTTTAATGCTTAAGAAAAACGAGCAGTAGAGAAAAAAAATATTGGAAACTGCATTTTAAAATAGTAATTTTCTTATCCATTGCTGAGTACCCTTTGTACTTTCAAGAACTTCATAGTTTGGCTCTCTATGGACTTTGATTACACTGGATGAGGATAATAAAAAGGAGAATACATTAAAAATCATTCAGATGTTCACTCATCCTTCTTAGGAACTAGTCATATTATCCTAGATTTGCTAAATCTTTTTAAATACTACTGGGAATTGAGGTTCTCACTCAAAGCACAAATATTAATAACAACCTAGCTTTCTTGGGACAAAAAATACAATAAAAATTTTCAATTTCAGTGTGAAATATTTTAACAGAAAGAAGATTTTAACTGATAAAATAGGTCGCAACTCAGAATATAAATGGTATTTCTTAATGCCTTTCATAGGTTTCATTTAGTCAGATCTTTATTAGAAGTAACAAATCCTTATAATCAAAAACAGTATAAGTCAAAGAGAGAGAGAGAGAGAGAGAGAGAGAGAGAGAGAGAGAGAGAGAGTGTGTGTGTGAATAACAAACAGTTTGAAGGAAATTTAGTAGTGAAGAGCTTGGATCATCCAGTTTCAACTTATAGATTCCTTCTAATAGTCTCACTTATACAGGGCTTGATGGGTCAAATCATTTACCCACAGTCTCATATCTAGTGCCGGAACTGGGAAATGTGCTAGCCTAGTCATCTACTCCTCCTGAAAGTATTTGTGTAAAAAACTAAGAGTCTCAAGAAGGCTCTTCACCAAATTTAAAATGTTTTCAGCCAAACTGTAAGTTTTGTATAAATATTGATCCAGTTTGTACACATCTAAAATTTTATTTTCATGAGCACTGTACCACTGTAAACCTCAGCACCATTCCGAGAGCACACAGCGGCACAGAGGTGACAATGCCCCACACCCATGAGCTACTTCTGATATTGGTTCACATCTAGGAAGATTTGTAATGTAAAATCTATCCATACCTATGAAAGTCTTCAACTTGAATGTTCATAAGTCAGAGACCTATTGTAAGATATGAGTGATCATGATATATCCTTTTTAGATTTTCACATTATATTTAGAATGCAATGTACTAGATATTTTACAATTTTCATAGTACTGTGTTATACAGACTTAGCTCATTGAAAATTTTCATATAACTTTGGAATTCTTTCTTCATTCTTTATTCAACATTTGTCATAGAGAACCTATTTTATATTATTAAATATGCCAGAGATATAGGAGTAAAAAAACTGTAATAACAACAATAGTTTACATTTTGAAGAATTTTAAGTATTGGAATATTCATAAAGAAGATAATACTGTTGATTTATGGTAACAGATTTTCTTCAATATACTCAGCTAAACACAAACGTTACATTGTTTTTTATTTTACTTATTAAATGTGTGATATTTTGATATATTTGGTAAAGTATATTTCCTAAGCTGATCATTATTTTGGATAAAAACATTGCATATCCATGACTAGTATATTTTCTGAAACACTACAGTAGCTATGTTATAACCTTATTATAACATAATGTATAGGGTAATCTTCTCTCATTGCTGGGACAAACAGCTCAGGCAGCTGGCTAGTCTCTCTGCCCGCCTCACATTGTGATGCAGATTACCTGCTCCAGGATGGGTGCAGCATCCACACTCACAGTGATCAGTCACAAAAAGCTGCCTCATGACTGCATGAGGCTTGGGGGGGGGGGGCAACTAGACAGCCACCATAACATGTAGTCTCTCTGATGTCCACCTTCATCTCTTATTAGCTATGGTATATAGAACAATTCGGTATTTATGTGGTTTCAGTTCTCTGTTGAGTGATTATGTTAATCAAATAAGTTCAGGACATGATATTTGATACATCTTTAACAGTAACAGTAGATAGACACCATGCCATCGTTAGCTTTTATAGTTATTTGATAGCATTTGGTCATTTACTTCTGGAAGCTCATTGTCATTCAGAAACTCTCATTCATATTATCTTCATCTGATACTCTCTTTTTTCATGACTTTGAAATATAATTTGCACAGTCAACACAGAGATGATAAGGAAATTCTTTCCCAAAGTATTGATCATTAAAAAACTAACTTGTAAAGCCTAGTTAGACATTAAACTGAATAATTCAGGAATCTGAATAGCTAGCTTTACTCTACTATAACATTGTGATTTACTTACTTACTTGTCTGCACTATTACATTATTTGGGGTTGTGTTGTCGCCTTTTAAGTTAATGTTCACGCTGGGCAGAAAGTAAAGTTCTGTTTCAATCTTACTTTTATAATCTAGGTAACGTAACCACAAGAAAACAACATAAATTCCTCATCTTTGTATGTAAATAGCAAACACATTTATTAGCTTCTTATGACTGAATTCAATACAAAATTTCAGTAATTGTATTGTTAATATTGCTATCAAAATATCTCTGCACTATCAAAGGGGTTTTCTTCTGAAATTATAAAATTTCATATGCCATGCAAGCCCTGCTGCGAGGCGTGCTGAGTCAGTGAATAAGTCTGGGTATGGTGGCTCATGCCTGTAATCCTAGCGCTGAAGAGGCTGAAAACAGGAGGATCACTATGAGTCCAAGCTGCATAGTAAGACCCTGCAAAAAAATCTAAAGTTATAAAATTCATATAAATCTTAGTGGATAGAAGAGGAAAAGACTGTAAAAGCTGAAGGATGAAGGCTGGTTGGACATCTGAACAAGATGAAACTGTGTTTGATACAGTAGGATGGAAGCCAAGGAAGGAGGAATCCATTAATCTTGTACCTGGAGGTCTCTTCCTCCTTAAGGAGAAAAGCAGATATCAGAGCACGACATTAGCATGACTCTCCTTCCAAGAGTTCAAAGCAAGTCTGTAAGCCTTTCACCAGTCTTCATAGCCCTACAAGTGAACTGACTCAATAATACTACAGTATAAAGGCTACCAAGAACGTTTTCTCCCTTATCACAAAATTGCTTCCTTTAGAGTCACATAAGGGGTCACTTTCTCCAGATGAAATAAGTTTGCCCTTGAAATAGATCGAGCAAGTTTCCAAAAAAGTTATATGCCATGTATGTTAGTGTGTGCACCATTTCAATGGTAAGGGCCCTTTCACGCCACTGCATCTAAACTTTCTTTAAAAAACTGTTATTTGCCATATTTAAAATTGAAATCAGAAACTTATTCAACAAAAAAATCTTGGGCAACAAAATTTCCATTTGCTAGTTTGACCCTTCATGATAAAGAATATTTTATGGGTTTGTCTTTATTTCAGTACCTGAGTTGTCTTTTATTGAAAGTTTTATTTTTACCAAACAATAAGTTGCTTGTTTAAATAATTATTTTTCAAAACCTGTGAAGTCCTTTTATATTACTGTGATAGTATATTAATATAACATCCTCCTTTATATCAAATTTTATTATGCCCCTAAAAATAGCTAGATTCCAAAGTAATAATTTTCTTTTCAACCAAAGAAAAAATCAAGTTAAATTTTTTCCATTTCTTTCCTTTCCTTACAATTTAATAGTTATATTAATTAACTCTATTTCTATTTCTATTTCTATTTCTATT
>PVJA010002708.1:50044-85270 GCA_004027025.1 Myocastor coypus | reverse complement strand
TACAAAAAAAAAAAAAAAAGATTAAAAAAAAGTTCCACATATGCTCCATGGTACACCTAAATAATTTTATGTTTCCTGTTCTTAGTTAATATGAACATCTTAACCCTCCTATTAATTTTATTTTACATTTCAAAAGAATCCCAGCTAAGTCTGTGAATTCTTACAAAATGATTCAGACTATAGAAAAAAGAGTCTCTAAACAAATGTGCCACAGAGATTGGCTTGAAATCCATGACCCCAGATGCCTTAGCACAGGAACTTTCAACAGTCTGAAGTGTGTTGCAAGAAATAATTCTTGGCAGCAGACTTGCAAGTTACTAAGAATTCTTATTTATCTATCTTACACTTGGATGTAGCACTGACATAATTTCTTGTGAAGTCTTTTTTATATGAAGTTCTCTTTTATTAAATATAAAATATTTGAACTACGAAAGATTTTATCTTGGATTTACTTTCTCCATTGAACTTTAAATTATTTTTCTAATTGTGGACAAGATATTAATGTCCCCAAATAATATCTTTCAGCATTACATATATCAGAGTATTTATAATACTATGTTATATAGCATGCAGTGAGATTTTTATTTTTCTGAACTGTTTCTATTATCATAACTATGAAACTGAGAAAATGGATTTGAACAGCTGTTTTTTAATTATTTCCATTATGATGCTATTATTTCTAATTATGGCAATATTTTAGTATTTTTCTTTTTTTTGTACAGGGTCTCACTACTGACTCATAGCAATCCTCCTGCTTAATATTTTTAATGTGGTTTGCAAAAGATAAAGCCACACTTGTCATTAAGTGAGACAGCTGAGACCCAAGATATGGCTCAGTGGCACAGTGCCTGTCTGGCAAACACAAGGTCCTGAGTTTGATAAGGAGTACAAAAAAAAAAAAAAAGTAAGATGCTGAAAAGAATGGAGGGAAGGGCTGGCCAGATAGCGCAGCAGACTAAAGTGCCTGCTTAGGCAGAGCTCCACCAGGCTCAATCCATGACGTGCTGTGCTAGCCCAGTCGGGGGGCAGGGGGAGAGCACTGGGAGGATGATTAAGACTGGGCGAGGTGGTGCGAACCTGTAATCCCAGCGTTTGGGAGGCTGAAAACGGGAGGATCACTGTGAGTCAGATCTGTCTAGTGAGGCCCTGTAGACCCTGTACTAAATACAGAAAATAAAATAGAATGCAGGGAAACAAGCAGTCACCAAGTTATAAAAGATTTATATAAGAAAAACGATTTTAAAATGTTTTCTTCCAATTTGATAAGATGGTACTTACCCAGAATGGTTGATGAAAAAAACCTCAAATTCCATGGTTTACACTGAATCCATAGTATTCATCGCTGTGGGACTGGGGATTATGCTTGTGAGAGGGAAGCAAAGAGTGATATGTTTCTCCACATTTCCTGACCAGGCTCACAGTTCGAAAACTATCTTTTCTCCTGGCTTTCTCCCTCTGTAATCTGTGCTTTGTTCCTGGTGTAATTCAACTTCCCATCGGACACTCCTGAGCTACTTTTTCTTTAAAATGACTTTGGCTTCAAATTTTCTAATCCATTTTTCTCTTGGTCAAAATGCCTCAGTGCAGCAGTTACAGAGAAACCACTCAGAAGCCAAAAACCATTAGGCCGAATGACTCACGCCAGCCCTGCGTCCACCCTGCACCATCTCTGTTCATCCCTCTCACCTCCACTCCAACCCAGTTAAGCAATTTTAGGTACCAGAGTGGTAATTTAGGAACGGGGCCAGACCTGGAGACAGAAGCAGCCCCAGCCCTCCTCCCCTGGCCCGCGAGGTCTTCGGCTGTTCTTCCAGTCTTCCACTGGGAACTCTTAGCTTCCGATCCCTAGTACTAGTAACGCTGCCCAGTCAGTCTTCCAAAAATTGTGAGATATGCTATCGAAATGAG
Source organism: Myocastor coypus (assembly GCA_004027025.1). Classification (NCBI taxonomy): domain Eukaryota; kingdom Metazoa; phylum Chordata; class Mammalia; order Rodentia; family Myocastoridae; genus Myocastor; species Myocastor coypus. The sequence continues at coordinate 83,362 of PVJA010002708.1, read as the reverse complement.
GTACAATGGAAATTACTTGTACTGTTCTGATAATATAAAATATCAGTGTAAAGCATACACAATTAATACACATGCATTTTAATCTTTAATCCTTCGATACTCAAATATAAAATCCTCCATTTCTGTAATACGTCTTTGACCCCTCTTCACAAAGGTGATCATATTATTTATGCTACTATACCACTTTTTGTATGTGAAAACCTAAGAAAATAATGTTCAATTTTTAAGTTTTGTCATAGCATCGAGCCTAAATACAGCCAACATTTCAATAATAAGCCTCCGAGTGATGATCAGATAGGCGTGCTGGGCCCTTTCCATGGGGTACGAATAACTCGGAAAGCGGCACAGGGGGGTTGGCCAGACCGTTCAGTGTATGCCAGGCTGCTTTCAGGTGGTCCAGCCAGCACGAGGCTCTGCCTCCACATTAAGGCAGCAGCGCTGGAGGCCGAGTGAGCCTTTCCTCCCTGCCGTGAGCCCCACATGTCACTTCACTCTCACGAAACGCATTTCATACCCATATTTGATAAATGAGGTACCTGGCTGAGATTCTGACAAGCAAACTAACTTCCTCAACGTGACGTCCTTACCCCTGCACGGCCAGATGCAGACCCACTCCTCCAGAGCGCCACAACTTGTGCTTTCCAAGGCATGCACACCATTTCGTGGACTCCGACTGAAGGGAGGGAGAGTTCCTGCTTTTCCTCTCACGTGCAGTGCGCTCTCTGCCTGATGGTGTTAGGTAGATCCTCTCAGTCACTATTTTTTTTTCTTATTAAACCTATAGCATTTTTATTTTTTATATTATTTTTATTTTAAAGACCAAAAAAATAGCAGAAACAAAGGTAGAAAAAACAGTAACAAGGAAGAGTACATATAGTACAGAATTTCAAAACCAGAAAAATTTAACAATGGTTATATTACGTATTTTCATCATCGGATCAGTTTAGGTTAACAGATATAGATATATAAGAGTGATCAAACAATTAAACAACACATTCAATAAATGTTAATTTTTTTAACAATTGACATCCTGCATATTGTCCTCACAATAGTAATATAAAGCACAGGGTGTGGGCATGTCACACCTTCCAATTGATATTGGTAAGGAAAGAAAAAAAATCCTTCTCTTTGTGCTAAGAGGAAGCAGATGCATACACAGTCCAATGTTCCACAATTGCAGTGGGCCACCTGTGAAACTGGCAACATTGGAGGCCCTCGATCAGTATTGAGACTGACAAAACACAGGTTCAGGTTCTCTGTGCTGGGTGAGTGAAAGTGGCAATTTCTCAGTCCAGGTTTGCCATGCCCTGAGTTTGTTACAACTTCTCTGTTCTCTTATTTTTTATTTTTTTTTACCTCACTAAAGCTAAATTAATTTGGGTCTCCAAGCACTCCATTACATAAGAGCTTTCATATGGACCCCCCCACCCCGAGATGGGGGATTGTATTCAGGTCCTTGCATTTGCCAGCAAGTGCTTATTCTACTGAGCTATCTCCCCAGCCCCCATATGGGCTATTTTTTATCTCTTTTGATTGTGATAAGATGCACATGACATAAAATTTACCATTTTCCCATGCTAAGTGCACTACTCACTGGCATTAGCTAAGCTCATACTCTGGTATAAGCATCATTGCAGTCCCCTTAAGTCTGCTGTCATCTTCACAGAGTGAATCTCATACCTGGTAAACAGGGGCTCCCTTCTGTCCCTCCCCCAGCTCCAGGCACCACTTTCCTTCTGGCCTCTGGGCATCTCACTGCACAGCATCTCCTGTTATTGAAATCATGAAGCGTTTGTCCTTTTGTGATGAGCTTATTTTCTGTAGCTTCATGTCAAGGTTCATCCATGGGGTAGCTTGCATCAGAATACACTTCCTTGGGTGATAATTCTACTGTATACTACATTGTATTTATCTGTCCTAATGTCATTGTCTGAAATGGAATCTTTTTGCCAATTCCCTAAGAGAGATTAAAATATAAACACGGAAATGTACTGAATTTGTAATTTGTAAGATAGCTCCCTTTTTATGATATAAATCCTAGAGTTTATCATAAAAAAACTATTCCAGTATAGGCAACCAGCAAATGAAATAGATGGGCTTTGGATAATTTAGGATTTCTGAGTCATTAAAATATGACAGACACATTTTAATGGCACAGACTGCATTTATTTGATTCTGGTTTTGCACATCGACTGTTCCTTAGAATATTTGTAAAGCTAACTATATTTTAATTGCCATTTTTCTAAAAATAAATAGCAAATAAACTATTGATTCAAAATAGGAATGAAAATTTATAGCCTCAAGTGTTCTAACGCTACCACTATCAGTGCACTGTGAGAAATCATTCAAGGATTACTGGCTAAGAATCAGTAGAAATGAAGTAATTCATGTATTCCCTTCATACTTTCAATAACTTTCCTATGGAGTTCAACAATAATTTTATAACTTCAATTCAATGCAAGACATATTCATGCATATGCATATAACTTCAAATAGATGAGTGTTATCCATTAATCTCAATACTGCAAAGTGTACATCACCACCAATTTATAAATGAGGAAACCCAGGGTGAGAAAGGTGAAGTGACTTTCCTAGTTAACAATTGCCAGAGCTGGAATCTGGAAAAAGGACGTGTGCACCCCAGGCTGGTGATCTGTTGACCCATACCTCTCCCTACATCCCAGGGGTGGAGCTGGCCAAGCCAAAACGAGTCACACATTTTTGACCCTGGAATAATTCGCATTACCATGGAATGGATGGGAGTTTTCACATCAACTACTGTACCATAGTTAAAAGATAAGAAATGCTTTAAAATACAGCAAGCCAGTAGGTGAAAATAGCTGATGCCTTCCTGAGAGGTTGACAAAAGAAAGGGCATTTCATCCTGACCTTGTGTGGCTTCCTTCCTTGGTGGCTTTCCATTCTGTTTAGTAGACAGTTTGCAAAACCACACAGTATGGTTGCTTACAGTGAAAGCTGGGATGAGATCATCAAGTATAAAATGTTTGAAATACAAGTGGTGAAAAATAGTTGCTTTAATATTTTTGTTTCCTCTACATTTTTTCTCCTTAATTTTCCAAGAACCTTGGTGATGAAATAACGATAGAAAAAAAATGAGTTTAGAAAAATAATCATTTTAAACCGGGGAGATAGCTCAGGGGCACAAGTGCCTGTCTGGCAAGTACAAGGTCCTGAGTTCAATCCCCAATTCCACAAAAAAAGAATAAAAATAATAATAATAATTGTTGTTAGTTTTGACTTTTTTTTCTTACATTATAGAAATGATTAAAGGTTTCAGTTTATAGTCTTATTTTCTTTAAAGCCACTATGGTTCTCAGATGAGCCTTAATAATGCATCGCAAAACAACATTTCGTTGTCATTTTCTCATTTGTTGCATAAGGCATGGCAGCCCTCAGGCTGGGGTCTGTGCTCCTTGACATTGTTGTAGTGAGGAAATTTCACAGTACTGTCATGCTTTTGGTTAAAACAGTTCTCTGTTTTGCTTGGCAAAGGCAATTCTGATAGTGTCCTATTGATTCAGATGTTTTCTGACAGTAGCTGCCTGCCAGGTTTGCCTTCACTGACTTTCCAATGTTCTGTTACGAAGAAGTTGCATGTACAATTTGATACCGAAGAACACAGAAAGTTCCCCACTGTGCGTGAAGTTGGAGCAGCCTCGGAGGACCGGGTTTATGAGCAAGCGCTCATCATCATTCTGAAAATCACCTGTTTGTCCTGGGCTGCTGCCATAAAAGAGCTGTGCTTCCTCTTCTTCATTTTTCTTCATGTTATTTTGTTCTCCTGGGCAGTCCAGTGCACCTTTTGTGCTTTAAAGGTTTCAACTTCATTCTGAGAAATGTCCTATAGTGACTGAAATTTGAAATACAGAGGAATAAATGTTCCCTTACATTTGCTTGGAACACAAAATAATGAGTTACAAGAATTTATTTTTGTTAGTACAATTCAAAAGAAGTTTTATGTGATTTTTTTAAATTGGAGATGGTTTGAAGCATCAGTTATAATTGTAAAGAATATATAACTACTGTTTGTTGACTGACTGACATTTGCTAAATTCTGCTCTTAGGAACTTTCACATAATCTGATGTGATAATTTGATGACTCAATAGGATACATTACCACACTTTTCCAGATGGACAAACAGACTCTGAGAGGATGAATGCAAGACAGTCACTTCTATCTTTCTAATCAGGGTTGACTTTTTAATTATCTAAAATAATGGCAGCACTATTTGGATTTATAGTCAACCTCCCACACCTGGCATTCAGAGTCTCCATCTTCTCTTACCATTTGTGAGAACATTGTATACCTCTACACTCAGACATGGAGTATCAATTTTCTTGCACTGGATAAGAGCCTTTGTTAAGTTAGCATCATTTATGGTGATGGTTTCATCTCTCCATCAGTCAGTCTGAACTTATATTTTGTCAGGACATAAGGCAACAGAGAACTGACCTCCTGGTGTCCTTGAAGAGTTTGTGTGATTATATTTATTCACAATAGTGGCCTGAAGCAAAAGAATAATAATGTTTCTGAAAGCAAACTGCTCTCCATCCAAGAAAAACTATACAGGAAATGCTCACTGAGGTACTGTTATCTGATATTTCCTGCCAGGATCCCATCGCCACAGAATGTCTACCCCACTAGAATGTTTAGAGACATTCTAGTCATTCTATTCTGACTCACTGTCACCCTAAGAACCGAAACATGACATACTGTTGGGATAAGCTGGAAAGAGGCAGAAAGATGTAGAGAGAGAAAAAGAGGAACTTTTACAGTTACATAAAGATATGGCAACAATAATAAAGGGCAATAAATACACATCTGTCCTCTTCCAAATATTTGAATGCTCAGTGACATCAGATTTTTAAACGTAATTTCAAAGTTTGAAGCTAGAAATATTAAGAGTAGTAATTTGGAAGAAAACATTATTTCTAAATATTCTGGATCCTTGACTTACAAATTCAATTTGTTTGCAAGAGCTGGTTATAACTCAAGTTGGTTTTAAATCAACACTATTGTCCCCATAAGAAGTAAGGAAAATACCTGTAGCTCATTCCAAACCTCCCAAAATATACCTTAACTAAACTTTTAATAATAAAAATGGTTGTATAATGTGCATAATTTACCTGCAACACCACTAATTTTCCTAATGTATTGACCAAAAGTTCTAAAATGTACCCAGTTACTCAACAGTTTCCCACTGTACTGACCATGCGGACTGACATCTTTGGCTTGCAGGAAGCGGGGATGAGTTGGAAGGTGGCTCTTGTTGGTGAGAATGTCCTCCATCAGCGCTCTGAACTCAGACCAACACTTGCCTATGCTTACATATGCTTTCCTGACATTGCAAGCCATTGCTTAGAATCACACAAGTGCTGGCATTTGGGTTACAACTCAAGACTTTGGTCTTAAATTAAACCAACAGTCATAATCCAAGTTATTAGCACATCAGGCTGGTCCACTGTACAATGAGTGAAATGATGCAGGATTAAATAGAAGGAAATGATAAGAAATAAAGCACTATGTATTCTGTTTACTACCTCCTCCATAAGAACACCAAACCAAACTATTCAGCATTCCAGAAAATACTCTATTCTTTCAAATACCAGAGCTTTGACTCTCCAAGCCATATCCTTCTTTTCCTAATCCTCATTTATTCATGGGCAACTGAGTTTAGGTCTCTCTTCTTTCTTCAGAGAACTTAGGACTCCCTCTGCTGCACTGGCCAACCAAGTCGCTGGATGTGAGTGCAGTGAACCACCTTCTCACTCCCATCCGCTAGTGAGCTTCCAGCAGCTGAGTCACTTAGCATGTAAAGTACAGATGGTTCTGTCTGGCCACTCGGTAGCACCAGTCCAGGCTAGTACTACACCATCTCATAGTCAAAGAATCCTTCAAAGAAGAAGGAAAAAGAAAAGTGAACAAAGATGGTAGAGAACAGGGAAACAGAAGAGAGCATGAGGGCCCAGGATATAGCTCAGTGACACATGCACTGGCCTGTAAAGTGCAAGGTCCTGAGTTCAATTTGAGGAGAAAGGGAGGGAGGGAGAGAGGGAGAGAGAGAGAGAGAGAGAGAACTTCCAGTTCATTCCCTTGCTTAGGTGTTCTGTAGCTCTAACTTCTCTGTGTGTTTGTTTCCTCTGACCTCACCTTCCTAAGTCTTCATTCTTGACTCTTCTGTCTTTTTGGGTAGCCCAGAGGAGACTGCCCTATACTATGGTATCCCAGCAACACAGGGAATATGTCAAATAAAGCTATTATTCATTTTATTCCTATGACCCTGCTACCTATAAACAAATATCCTGATAAGACCAGTCAAGAGTCACTACAGACAAGAGAAACAGAAAAAAAGTTTTAAAGAATTTATGGGGGCCAGTGAGATGGCTCAGCAGTCTAAAACGCCTGCTTAGGCAAGCTTAGACAACCACAGAGACCGAGGTTCTATCCCTGGCACCACACACTGCGCTAGCCCCACTCTCAGGGCAGGCTGAGCAGGCCATATTAAAAAAAAAAAAATAAGAAGAAAGGACAAAGAATTTATGAAAAATTTCAAGGCTTATTTTGAACTTTAATTTGTCAGTAGTTTGAAATCTATCATGATTATCCCATGTTCTACATGTAGCTGACCAGTATGTATACTCAACTACTTATTGAAATTTATAGCACATACAAAATGATACAAAAAGGAGACACTTATTAGTCTTTGTTCATTTATGATCATAGAAGATGCTGTTTAAGTTCATTTAAATCTTCCTTCTCATTTTCTTATGGTATAATTGGTAATAAGCAGAAAATTGAAAACAATAAATAAAAGGGGAATGAGGAAAAGAAAAGCCATTACCCTAGATAAAAATGCAAAATTTTATAGAAGAACAAAGTAATCATTAAAAAGATAGAAAAGCAGATCTTTAAGCTCAGTGACTTGAACCATGGAAAGACCACACACTTACATTTACGCACCCAAATCATGCACAAGTCTACAGACTCCATCACATACATGTTACACACTTACACACATAAGCAGACCCCATATGTGCACACACGCTCAGAAACACATACTCTTAGCTACTTTTCTTTCATTTCCAGGACAAAAATCGCTGACACCAAAAGTTAAAGAGGAAAAGTTTAGCTAGCTTTATTTAGCTCACAGTTTGTAGAGATTTCAGTCTGTAACCAAGCTGACTCCAAGGCAGAGTGGCACATGGCAGAGGGCAATAGTTCATGATGGTGGAAGACAGCAAAAGTAGCAGGAATGAGAAAAAAGAAAAAAATAAGCCCCTTTCTGCCCCTTTTAACTTATCCAGGATGGTACCAATCCAACCAGTGGAATGGTCCAGTAATAGCTCACTCTTTATCCTTGAATCTTTAATCCCTGCATTACACTGCAAATCAATCTCAGACTCCAGGTCCAACTGCCTTATAGAAAAGCCCCATCTAAAAGTGACTGAGGGTTTAGGGAGGAAATCTAGACCCATCACACACACACACACACACACACACACACACACACACACACAGAGCAACACTGTGCTCCCAACTGAATTAGTTAAAGTATACATTTTACCACAAACAAGATAATCACATAAAATAACAACAGATCTCAGTGTGGCTCCCTCGATCGCTGGAGCCCTTGAGGAGCTCACAGCTGCCCGTGGACTAGTTGTGCAGTCAGACTTACAAAGCTCCATTATTTCTGCAAAACTGCACTTATATATGCCAGAGGGACAGCAGTATTCCAGAAAATGTTGAATTTACAACCCACGTGCTTCTAACAAATATTACATCTTCTTATTCTTATGTCAAACTCACTGAAACTGTGTCATCATCAAGGAGGCGAGAGCAGTCGATGCTGAGGAGCCATGAATTAAATTGCATTTCCTTTCAGTAAATGTCATGAATTTATAATTTAATATAATCTACAAAATGGAAATAACAGCCACTCCCTGATATGAAACAAGTAAAGTCACGTTTGTAGTATGCCTAATGTGTAATACCCCTGGCATGAAAGATTCTCAGAAATAGAAAGAATGGCAAAAACAGAAGCAGATGTTTACTTTTTATTTTAAATAATGATTTTCAATTGCTGTTCTGGTTGGCTTCCTTCACATAATCTGTTCCTTTAAACCCTAAATTTTATTTTTCATTTGATCACTTTTTTTGCCCTATATTTAAGACAGGGTCTACAAGGTCTCACTATGTAGATCAGACTTGTAGTGATTCTCCTGTTTTCAGCCTCTTAAGCTCTGGGACCATAGGCGTGTGCTACCATGCCCAGTCTCAATTGCAATCTCCTTGCACCCCGTGGATGGGGCCGGCACGGCATGCTGGATACTGAACACCACACCGGCTGTTAAGCTCTTCCTAAGTTGATACTTCAATCCTGAGCTATCCTGGCCCTCCAATTGATCACTTTAGAATTGTAAGAAATATTACTATGGGTTACTGAGTCCATCTCTGTTACCTAAATAAAACTTTATGACTTCTGGAGACAAATTCAAGTCACTGCATATTACACATACATTGGCTCACAGGCAATAGGTAAGCTATGCATCGGAATCATATAGTCAAAGACATGAAAAACTTCCCATAACAACCCAGTAAGTTTGTTCCACTGAGACACTCACCATAGTTTATAAAAACAGACATCATTTTTCAAAAGAACAGGACTTTTAAAAAATTCCCTGAAATGTTAAAGAGAGCTTAGTGTTATAGCGGTTGGCTAAATTTAGTCTTCCTTTATCAAACTCATGAACAGTGGATCCTTACCCATCCTTTTAAATGTCCTTCATATAAACTATAGTCCATATATGTAGAGCATAGCTGACTTTGTTTTGCTTACTGTGTTGAGCATTAATAATGTCATGGGAGTGTGTTACTGGAATTTGGAGATAATACGTTTCAATGCTGGTAGACAAATGTTGTAACAGAGGTGCGTAGAAACAGACCCTGGATGGAGCAGGCTTCTTTTTCTACATGAGGATTACTGAGTCCAAACATGTGTCTTGTCTGTGCGCATGACCAATTCGACACTGAAAATAAAATTTGTTTTGGTGAACTTTGAAAAATACCCCAAGTTTTAAAATGCTTTACTTGGAATGCCTTAGAGAAAAATTTCTTATAAAGATAGGATCATATTGAAATGATGGCTTCCCAAACAGCTTTATGTTAACTTCGAAACAGCAGGAAATTAATGCTGCTCAGTAGCAGTGAGCTAGGACAGAGAACTTGCAATACAGACTTGTACAGGCTTCCAGCTCCAACATCAATACAAACCATGTGTTTGTGCATAGAAAGCCAGATGGAAGAAGTCTAGTTACACACACCAGGCCACTTAATATTTTTCCAATTCTCTATCCTACCTTAGTTATTCCCCAGAATCAAACATGCAAAACCAGCATGGTGAAGTTCCCTTTCATCCTGGGCTTATGCTAAATGGGATGTAGTTTCTGATGGACTGGAGAGCTGTATTTGCCACTTTTAATTTTGTGGAGTCCAATTAGCAAATCAAACTTTTAAAAGCTGTCTAAAATAGTTAACTAGGTCATAATTACTCAGAAGTACATTCTACAGTATAATCTAGTATCAGGTATAAATGTATGAATTCATCAGTAGTGATTTCATTATTAAAGAATTAAACATAATTGGGCTTAATCCTTCGGTGGTAGAGATTGAAAAAAGGCATATACTGGGGATGTACTGTTCACATATGCAAAGCAGATATATTCTTCAGAATTCTGCAGTACTAGTTGTACTCTAATTTCCTCCCTAAAATACTATTTTTACAAAAGCTCTCCAACCATCACCTCAGAAATAAATGCTTCATAAGACAAAACAGACCATCTGCTTGAATGTGTTTATCGCATATGAACAGTTGATTCTCTTCCTATTACATCCACGACATCTTCAGCATTAGTACATGGGTTCAATAAAAGAGAGCAGTAACTAACCTCTGACTAGTACATGTGCTATATTAACTTCTCTGCAGGGAAGTTTGCATACATTTTTCCAATTAGTTAATAGTATGTAGAGATATGTTATTTCTACAGGTTGGGAATAAGAGCTCAAGAAGATAATCGTTCTACCCATATTAATGAGGCAAGATCTAGAAACTGAATTCAGGCCTCTGTAATGCCTTATTTCATACTGTTTTCGTAACTTTGGTATTGATCTTCTCAAATATATTAAATATATGTTTTTCTAAGGGATCATGAGTTGCATGAGATCACTTTTTAAAGTTCTATCTTCAGTTCAATAGCTATCCGCAGATATATAGTTTTAACCTCCTATAAATTCAAAATACCTGCTTGACCACAATTACTCAAAATTGAAACACATTTTTCTCAACATAGTCTTTTCAAAGATTTTTCTCTGAACAATAACTATATATGACTCATACTTTCAACACTCCACTCAGTCTGAATGTATCTTTAATTAATTTTTCAAATTCCATCTTACAAAGTTTTAACAATTACCAATGATATTTGAAAACCTACATATTATAATATTAAGAAGACTGAAGAAATACTTAGTCCAGAACCCGTTTTAGTTTAAGTTATACCATTGTTCATTATGGAAAGCTATTTGCCAAGCCAATTAAATGTGTCTGAAATAAGAGAAATTATTTGTCAAATGATTCATAAAGACTGTAATTCTTACTGTTTTATGCAGCTGATATCATTATCTAATTTTAACTAGTCCCCTGAGTTATATTTCTTTATTATTATATGTTTCTGGTTTATATACATCTTAATAAATTTTATGAATCCTGGTATGATGATATCTGTGCCCCTTTCATATGCTGATACTATAGGTATTTATTTGACAAATAGCATTTTCAACTGACACTTTAATGACATACAAGAAATCAAGCAGAAAGTTTATATACAATTTTTTTGTCAGTGACATAGGGTTTTATAGATTTTATTATTTGTAATTTTCTATCATAAAATCTATGTGAAAGAGATAATGTATAAAAGCTGAGAAAATACAATTACCTCACATTATTTATACAAGACAATGTAACTTCTTAAGAATTACAAGTAGGGAAAAGTATGTTCTTTAAATGGCATTATTGTATCACACTCTAGAAAATAATTTTTAATTTCATTAAGATTCGTAAATAGAAATTCTCTCCACAAATTAACCAAAAATGTGTCATTGGAAGCAACACCTTCTTGCAGCTGCAGCATCTTTAAAGGCTCTTACGTTGTGCGATAATTGTTCTGTCTTCTCTTCCTTAGGCTGTAATAAAGGGCCAAGAAAAAATATATGCTATTTCTTTAACTTTCAACTCATTTATTCCTAATGTGCTTTTAAGGCCTGCCAAATAAAAATGTTCAATTCCACTTATAAACAGCAGCATTTGAGATCTGCGTAGCACAGTCATGTCCGTCTAGGTCAAAGAAGTACAATAAATAGGGACTATTTCAATGCCCATTCTGTATGTCTGTTCCAGAAAACGTTATAAGACTACAGCCGTAACTTTCAGCAATGAAAGACAGTTAATCATTGTTGTTTTATGGATAAATTATTGTAACAAATTAATGCAATTTTGGAAGAAAAAATGGGGTGGCAGATGTTCACCTGCAAATGATAATGAGTAATATGATGCTAACAAAACAGGTATTTGTTTAACCATATAAAACATGGCAGCTAAAAGTCTTGGAATCATAAATAGACAACCCAACCAAGAGCATCCTTTATATGCTATATCTTCTATTTTTTCAGCTTCATGGAGTATATTATATTATGTATTAAGAGCATAATATTGAGTTAACTTCTTGTTAAAATATTATTTGTTGAAAATTTTTCAGAAAATTTTCACTCTTTCAGATATTAATTTGCATCTTATATACATTATTATTTTTCCTTAATTGTTGACTACACAGTGGTACTCTAAGTCATTTTTTCTTTTATAACACTTCACTTGTGAATATTATGATATTTAAAATAATTTTAAATTAATAAAATGGTTGTAAAACCCCAATTACACAGAATGATGGTTAACATTGAAATGACACTTGCACAGTCACAGAAATATATGTCTAAATATGAAGTTTGGATGTTATTGCCACTTAAAGTTCTTTTCTAGAACTCAATCTTGATAGCAAACATCTTTGTTACTTCTTATATTTAATGGGAGTAACATACTTACAGGAAAGTATAACTTGTACTTTCATATCTTTATGACAAAGTATGGTCTGCTTTTGTGAAATTCAAAATGGAAAACCTGCCGGGCGTGGTGGCTCACGCCTGTAATCCCAGCACTCGGGAGGCTGAGGCAGGAGGATTGGTGCGAGTTCGAGACCAGCCTGGGCTACAGAAGTGAGCTCAAGGACAGCCTCACCTGCATAGCGAGACACTGTCTCCAAAAGACAAAAAAAAAAAAGGAAAACCTGACTAGAATTAAATTTCTTATTGTTTCACAGATTCAGTAAATTAATAAATAAGAAAGATGAACATAAAGATATGGTCAAATATAATTGCAAACATAATGCATTACAAGGTTGTATTCTCAAATGTCTCCTATTTTCACTGTCTTAAATTTTTCAATAGCTACTTAAGATGTCACAGAGAAATGATAATACTCCCATCATAAGCAAAGCTTGCCTTTGATTCTTTTTATTTTACATGACTGTAATGGACCAATCAAAACACACAATTAATCACCTAATAATTGACCATGCCAGACCATGAAATGTTTGTACATATCAACAGAAACAGCGATTTCTAAGTCTTTCACGATTTTGAGTTTTAAATTTCTATGTATGCCTTGAAGCATCCTAACAACACTCCTGAGAGGGAATTTGATGTTGTTGATGATTTATGTTGGGAAGTGAACGGTTAATTAATTTGCCCAAGAACAAAGAAAGTCAGCTTAGATTTTCCTGGCTCAATTTTCTTGGTCTAGTGGATTATTGACATTACAGTAACTCCATTTTCAACCTCTAAGCTTTTTTTTCTCCCAGAGATGTGGTATTATTACCATGAATCTTTACTGTGGCTGTCCTTGGGCTTGAGATGACACTTCTGTTTTAAATGCCTGTTCTCATCACTGACAGTTTTGTCTTTTTCATCTTTTTCAGGCTTCATTTTATTGTAGGAGATTATACTATAAAGTTATTTAGTCCTATTTTGTTAGTGAAAATTTAACATAAATATCAACTGTAAGTGGTCAAAAATTCAGGTTCTGTGTACATAACAGTGAAGATCTCAAATGGGCCTTTCAAAACCGGAGCTGAATGGACTACAGAACCAAGTGACTGGATATCCCGGGCCTCATCCTTTTTCAAACAATCATATCTGAACTCTTACCAGAAAAATAGCATAGCCCTAACTTCTAGAATAACTTTTGTGGAAGAAATTCAGTCTCTGATTATGCTGTGATTGGGAATAGGCTTTGCTTCTTCAGTACATTTCTCTACCAAAATCAAAGCATTGTAAGTTTTATTAAAATATAAATTATAACTAGTTCAACAATATTTTATTTACTACCTCTTCTTCCAGACCCTACTTTGAATGCTAACATTATAACAACAGATTATATAGATTGGATTTTGCCTGTAAAAAAGTCACAGTCTAAGAAAGATTTGGGGAGGCCAAAGATAATCAATTTGTGCTGAGAGAATATAAGAAGTCATGTCTCATGTAGAAAATAAGCATTTTAGATAGAAAAACTGATGCCCCAAAAGTAAAATGTATTAAATTCATATTATATTTCATAGCCAGGACTGCTATAAGAAATGGCCACAGATTTGCTGGCTTACGACTGAGCAGAAGTAAGTGTTCTCTCTAGGCTTGCAGGTAGAAGACCCAGGCAAAGGCATCAGCAATTTTCTGCACGCAGTCCCCAGAGAAGAATCCCTCTTCACCCGTGAGCTTCTGGAACTCCTTGCTGCAGGACAGCATGGCTGCAACCTGTGTCATACAATATGCTACCTTCTGTGTCAATCTCTTCTCACCCATGAACACAAAGTAGACTGGACTTAGGGTTTGCTCAAGAATGGCTCTGCTTAATCTAATTACATAGCCACACTTTTCAAGAAAGGGCGCATCCATAGGGAACAGACCTATTTCAGTACAGCTTTTGGAGGAACACATTCCACTTACACAGCATCTAGTGTCAGCTAATCGCTCAACACTGGATTTCCACTGTCTTGTGAACAAAGATAATGATTTAATAAAAATAGTTCTATACATGGCCATTTTTACATATAGTTAGCATTTTATTATAATCTATAATATTTAATTATTATCCTGTCTTAAAATATGATAAATATTATCCTCTCTGAAAAAGGAAGAGGATAAACCTGATTTAATTACCAATAGCCCTTTATTTTATTTTATTTTATTTTTTATGGGAAAAAATTCAAAACAATATGATAGGCAAATAATGACAGTTAATACATTTCATATTATTATCTTCAAAGTATAAGACATACAACCCTTGAGCAGGCAAGATACCTCAGTGGACTAAACACCTGCTTAGGCAAACACAGGGACTGAGGTTCAATTCCCAGTACCACGTGCTGCACTGGTCCACCCCCAGGTACACTGAGCCAGCCACCAAGACCAGGTGTGGTGGTGCATGCCTCTAATCTCAGCCTTGGGGAGGCTGCAAACAGGAGGATCACTGTTAGTCCAGGCTGTGCAGTAAAATACTGTAGCAAAGGATATATATATATATATATATATATATATATATATATATATGCATATCCATCTATTTTAGACCAATAACCTGTGTTAGATCATAATGAATATTATGAAATCTCTGATTTTTATTTGCTTAAATAGGTAAACTAATAAAATTAAATAATGAAAATTTTCCCAAAGGATGAAATGATATGATATGACCTCCTGGTATACCATCAATAATTTAAACATAACAAAATCAGTTTTTAAAAAAAAAAAAAAATTGTGACATAAGATTTATATGTGGTTGACCAATCTGCTCTGTAAATAGTTCTTTCTTTGCATGTTCAACCCAAAAATGTATTTTTCAATGTCTGAGTTTCTGAGTCTCTAGGGATTCAAAAATTATATGTAAAAATATTTTCAATTCATCTACTGTAGATAAGTGTAATAGTTATTATATTTATCAAATTGCAAATTATATTGTAGACCTGCCAGACACTATAAAAAAAAAAAGTTTACCATAAATCTTGAGGAGCTTATTAATACTTTCAGTAATGTATTTATATAAATAGGGCCATATGAGATTTTACCAAGAGGAAAGTGGAAAGATAAAGTAGGTATTTCAGGGAAATGAATGATTAAGCAGTTCTTTCTGCCAGGACATACCGCATTGAGTCTGCTGTGTGGTCAGTATTGGTCAGGACACTGGAAATAAAGGGACACATAGGGTTCCAAGTTCCTGCCTTCAAATAGTTAAAGTTCTAGTTGGAAGGAAGAGTAAGGTAGAAAGAAGAATTTGCTAAATAAAATACAGAATGTTCCGCTAAATTTGAATTCCAGAAAAACAAAGGTAATTTTTTTTTAATGTACGTATGTTCCTTGCAATAGTTAGACACTTAGGGATGAAGCAGTGAGTAAGTTTCCTTAGCAAGTAAGACAAGTAATACTATTATATTGTGTGTCCCATGCAAGACTTAGCACCTACTTTTATTGAAGCTTTTTCTTTGTTTATTTGAAATTCAAATTTAACAGAGTGTTCTGTATTTGTACTTACTATATCTGATAAGCTTCAAGAGGGGATATAGAAAATAAAAGTCCATACACAGAGAAATACCATAAGATAATAAAAGCCAGGAAGAAATATAAAGCAGAGTAGGAAACCCGGGAATACTGCCAGAGTCAGGTCACAACCTCACACAGTGGAAGGAGGATGAGACATCCAAACCGAGAACTGAAAGAAGTGCAGGCAAGGCCCAAGCACTAGAGCCTCCCTGGCTATGGAGTTGGCCCATGAAAATCCTAAAGCTGGAGAACAGGGGGTCCTCAGGGAACGGAGAGGATCCAAGAGCCTGTAGGCGAGCCCCCATGAGGAAAGACAAGTCCCTATGTGTTCTTTCAGAGTGTGGTATGGGCCAGACTTAATTCTCAGTCATTAATCAAGACCTGGCAGTCTGCTCTACTGGCTGCTTACTTCTACCCCTCTCTCCCCACCTTCTTGTCTGTCCCCATCCACCTGTCTGCATAGCTATCTCTGCATATTCACCTATAGTATCACGTTTATAGACTGAACCCAGAATAGTGTCTGCTGTGAGGAAAAATGATGAGCATCTTAATTAATCTGGGCTTTATTTACACTTGTATAGTCAATTATGATCACTTGCTTATATAACTAAAATGGTCTGCTTTCATTCCCATCATGAGTCTTCCTCTATAAGTAATCACGTATTCACATTCTGTAAGTGTGTGAGAATTCCACACATTTCCCAGTTTTTATCAGAGACTAAGACACAGGGAGTACTGTTACTTAGTGAAATCTCCACCAGATCCTGTAGATTTACTAGCAATGGGTTAACCTTCAAAATAACATCGCACATCAGGATCTTAAGGCTCAAATGTGTTTAGCTCATGCTTTGTTTTGAAAATTGTCCTCAATTTACTATGGTGTCACATGGGATACTGTCCAGTCTGCTCACAGCTACGGTCTACACAGCCTCCATGTGTGGGTTCAGCATTGCCCTCGATTTTAAACTGGCGAGGTAAGTGGCTCCAGACCCAGTTTTCCTGGTGCATCACTTGTGCTCCACTTCTGCTTCTCTTCTTCTGCCTCTGTCTGTGACATGGTAGCTGCCTGGTATTAATAGGCTCCAGAAGCCAAGATGCTGTCTCTTCTTATCAACGTTCCTAATAACCCACTTCTTCCCTAAGCCCTGACCTGCTTGCTGAGATAATTGTACCTGCTGAGATAATTTTACCTGCTGGCAACTTTTTCTGAACAAAAAGTCAAAATATTAGCCTGCGTGGTGGTACACACCTGTAAGCTCTGGGAGGCTGAGGCAAGAGAGTTCCAGGTATGAGTACTGACTGCCAGAGCAGTTTAACAACCTGTGAGACTTTGTCTCAAATTTAAAAAAAAAAATAAAAACAGGGGCTGGAAGTCAAGCTCAGGGCAAAGGCCTAATGTGCAATCTATAATACAGAAGAGAAAAAAGTCAAAATATTCTTTTCCTTGAGTTTTGTTGACTTGTGAGCCGGTGAATCTGAAATCAAACTCCAGCTCCTGTTAGCTTCACCCTGGACTTGTGTCCTGCTATTGACGTGTTCTTGTCAGAGCCTGCCTGACTGAGACACCCCCTGGCAGCAGCCAGACTCTGAATATGGCTCCCCATCCTTCCTTACCTGTGCCTTCTCCTTGGATTTGGCAGGGCCAGGACCCTGGGAGAACTCAAGCTCAGCCGCATTCCCGGGAAGGAGAATGTTTGTGAGCTATATTGCTTCCTGCTGCTTGACTTCCCAGCAGTGGGAATAAAATCAAAACTACTAAGTTCTTCACTCTGCTGCTCCCAAACACAGTCATTAAGATTATCCTGGGACTCAAAGAACCTGCTTAGCAGTACTCTATGCACATTTTTGTACTTCTAGACCCAGCCTTTAGCTAAGCATGCCCTGACATATTTTTAATCTCTAAACTTAATCTCTATATTCTCCCAATAGAGCCCCCAAGAATAGCATGAGCTCTTCCCTCTCAATTCAACTGATCTCTTACTTCTGAGCCAGTGATCAGGCTTTTGAATTTCAATAGCAAATTTCTCTTTTTGGTCTGTGAACTCGTTCCCCACTTTTATTAAGTCTCTTTTGAATTTTTTTTCCACACACTGCCTTGAACTTCTTTTTTATTGTGTGCTAGTGCAAACGGGCAGTTCTGTCTGGCCCTGGCAGACATTAAATCCTTTATTCTCACTGGGTCGTCCTCCAAAGCCTAATGCATACTTACCAAAGAGCCCGCCACTCCTGAAGAAAGGAAAGAACTCCGTATTTGACCATTCCTCAAGATAAAACGTGAGCTGGTCCTTCTTACCACAGGAAAGTATTTCCGATGCATTAATATCTATCACTTGTCTGACCTTGACCCCAACATCTCAGATTCTGCATTTCCAGAATAAAAACACTAGCTATTTGATGACCAAGGTCAACCGCATTTCTGTAGCCTGGGCTGTAGTATTCGTCATGGTCAGCAGATTCTCCTTTTTCTAAAAACCTCAGAGCTGTGGAATCAGATCAAGTATGACAATGATCCCAGCCATGATTATGCTCTATCAAAACTTCTATCTTTACAGTCATACTTGCATATACATTTTTTAAAAATATAAGAGGAACAACACAATTTGAGATAAATATGTTTCAGATCACTGTAAATCATGAATCACACCAACTTTGTACAGCCAAAGTGTTTTCTTTGTTCCATCCATACAGCGGTCATGGCAGAGACCTCTGTAACAAGAGGCAGATTGACAAGATAAAGTCATAAAGATCTTTATTTATTTATTTATTTATTTATTTATTTATTTATTTATGGGGGGGCGTCTACACGCAGTGGTTCTCAACCTTTCTAATGCCGCGACCCTGCAATACAGTTCCTCATGTTGCGGTGACCCCAAACCAAAAAATAATTTTGGTGACTACTTCAAAACTGTAATTTTGCTACAGTTACAATTTGGAATGGTTTTAGGTTACCCCTGTGTTTTGGTCGTTCAACACCCGCCAGAGTCGCGACCCACAGGTTGAGAACCGCTGGGGGTACTCAGGGTCTCACTGCTGGATCATACTTGTAGTGATCCTCCTGTGTACAGCCTCCCAAAAGCTGGAATTACAGGCTCATGCCACCACGCCCAGTCTCAATTGCTGTCTCAGCATGCTCCAGGATTGGTACCTAAAGGGCAGGCCCGGGGATTGAGCTCCTGGCCCCTGTGCCTATTTTCAGGTGCTTTAATCCACTGAGCTATTAAGGCCAGCCCTATTGTCCAATTCTAATGTCACCTCCTAGTCCTGAATGGAAGGGCAGAACAATGTTGGAGGCAGTAAGGTGGCTTTAGGGCTGGGCAGAGTGGGAGAAGAGTCCCACCCATCTTCATGCTGCTCTTGGATCTTACCCTTTCTAGCCCTCAAATCTCATTGCTAGTACAAATATTAATATCTTAATTATGAGATGATCATTATGAGAATTTCTAAAATAAACAATGCATATACTTTGTTCACTACCTGACATGTAGAAGGAGCTTAATACAATAAGTATTTTAAAGTGTCATATTAATTACATAGCTTCAAAGAGATTGAGGCAGATGTGATAATTAAATGCTTGAATCTATTCTAATTATATTCATACTTTTTAAAAAGACTTATACTTTCCATTTTTAATGCTAATAAGTTATATTTTAAGAATAGAACTCCTTGCTGGTTCTTGAAGTACAAGATATCTTGTAAGGTTCTTTTATTTTTTTAAATTTATATAGAGATAAAATAGGGGTGTGTACAGTTTTCCTGGTTTTAACGTTCAAAAGTGTGTACTACTTGCTCCTAAATGCTAATTTGTCCTTGAGCCATGGGGCACAACTTTACGGAGGTCAGCTGGGTGGAGCCCTGGCCTATGCCTTGGGTCCAGGTTCCAGCACAGCACGAAGAAAGTAAGAGTCTGTAGTCCACAGGAAGTGATAAATATATTCAACTTCATAAGGGAGAATTTCAAGGGCATATGAGCTAAGCTTAAAAAAAATCCAGAAAAAAACAAATACAGAATGGCACAAACTTCGTTTTTAATAAACTAAGAGAACTAGTAGTATCAATGAAACAAATTAGCGTATATATTGCAATATTTTTTGTTAAGCAGAATATTTTAAAGATAATGGTACATAGTGCATTAACCATTATTTTCTTATCATTTTGTTATGAAATTTGAGAGAGTTTTAAGAAAATAAAGATTTTAAAAGAATTAGTAATGTCCCTTTGAAATTCTGTTCTGATGGAGGAATAGTTGAAGATCAACTCTACTCAGAGCCTAGGGCACACTTGGCCCTTCCCGTATGAGGAATACACGACAGAGGTTCTAATGTAAGGAATAAAAGGATTTAACTTTCAATCACGACAAAATAAGAAGAAACTGTTGTCACAAGCTAGCAAGAATATGAAGCCTGTGTGTTGGCCAACTGATTTTTACATATCTTTACCGCAGAGATCAATAGAATAATAATTTTTACTTTGATGGATAATCCATATTAAAATACAGAGAACAACTTAAATCACTTCTGTGCTGGATGGAGCATTTAATACATCAGAGGTCCCTAATCCAAGCTGTAAAAGCCGCAAGACCTTGCAAGATGATTGACGTGTATGTATTTATTAGATTTTCCTATAATGTAAAATAATAAATTTTACCTATCTAAATTTGAGTTCCTATTAGCAAGTTATCATCTCATTTAAATTAAATCTGTGTTTTAATGTATAGCTATTTTATGCACAGACAAAATGAAAGCAAATCAGATTAATGTGGCACTGTATAATACTAGAAATTACATTTTCAGAAATTTGAATTGCTTTTCTCTTAATTACAACAATGTTCACTTTCAGCCACAAAAGGTACAAAATATGCATATTATCCTGCTCTTTTGAAAGGCTACAATCATTTCAAAGAACTAGTTTCAGTTGACACCCACTAGAACAAAATACACTGACGTGATGAAACAGACTGTAGGTCTTAAGGTCATAGCAGCTGCTGTTAACATTGAACAGATCCATAAACATGAAAAACGGCCAGCTGTTCTTTTTGCTGACACCAGGAAAATACCTTAGAAACAAAACAGTGCTTTCAGAGGACTCCTATTGTCATGGCTAAAAAGAACCTTAAATTCAAAGCACAGTGATTTCCATTTCTATTGCATGAATCATTTGACAAAAGAAAAACCTTCACATCTTTGAAAATTAATCTTCCCTTTCAATGAAATCAAGCATTATACTGATTCATTTTAGATTTAATATTAAATTTTTGGGTGCTGTGGGAAAACAGCCTGAGGAATCAGTAGATAGACATTTTCCCATTTATATAATATCAATATATTTAGACAAAAGAGGAAGAATTATGCAAATTATATCTCTTTCTACATTATACCAAACATCTACATTATCCTAGGACATCTGGATACTTGCTAACCACCAACTTCAATGTGATTAACTGAGCATTTCACTTTTCTATCTAAATCACTTGGCACCAAGGCAAAACAGATTTAATGATTATTAATTAGCTTTCAGATCCAAAGAGAATTAGAGAACTCCCTATTGTGAAATATAAGAGAAGTCGTTCACTACATTAAAACTATATTGCCTAAATCCAAATCTGGAAGAAATTTCGATTAGTTTATTAGACATTTACATAAATACATTTCTTTCTGTTTATAAGACAGAAAAGGTCAAAAAAAGATGGTGAGATTGAGCATTAGTTTTTAATAGGTTGAGTACCAGAAGCAAAAATTTAATGAGAATGATTCACTGACACATATATACAATAAATAATACTAGGCAACAGTGGGATTCTGTTATCTTAAAGACAGTAGGATCATAAGGAGTCCACACAAACCTTGTTGTCAGATCTCTAAAACACTGCCTAACAAGTTAGCTGTTAGACTGATCATATTGATTGTTTCCACAGTCGGTACCTTTTCAAAACAGCTTAAGATGACAGACAGAGCAGGAAATTTAGGAATTTTGATAATGGACATATGTTTGAAAGTGTCTACAGCCAAGTTGTAATTTTATGATCAAAACAGATTGAAGGAAAACAATTGTGATTAGGTGTGGGCCTCATAGCACGCTGCTCTAAGTATAGTACATTTGGGTGTTAAGGAGGCCAAGGGGCCAAGGGAGAAAGGCTGTGTAAGATACCGACAATGTTTGGGACTGAAGTATAGGCGAGAGCCTGGACGATGCATTTATTATGTTCAAAGCAGTTGTATGTAAGGCCATATGTGTGTACATAAGTGTGAAAATTTGCACATGTGACCTATTTCTTCAATTCTCTTGTTTCTACCCTTGTAGAGTATAAAATACACCCATCCACAGAGCTTACAAGTGTTTTAAAAAGAAAAAAAAATGTATGTTAGTGAGCTGCTACACTTTTGCCTCTATAATAAAATGTGAATATTATCTCATGAATTCATTTTATATACAAGTTGGCATTGAAGCTTCTCCTATATTTGATAATTTTTCCTCATCTCTCTCTATATTCCATAATTTTAACTCTTTTATATTTATATTATATTGCCTTCTATCATTCATTTCTCTGATATTACATTTTTCTAGTAGTTCAAATCTTACACTGCTTTCCTTGGGATCTTCTAAAACCACAAGTGACTGTTACCACTGAATTCATTCCCCAATAAAGGGACGTTTGTCATTATTTTTTTTTTTTCTTTCCTTACATGATGCTGACCGACCATGTGACCATTTTAATTTTTTATGGGCTGTTTTTTGTTTTTGTCTTTTTGGGTTTTGGGGGGTGTTTTATTTTGTTGAGACAGGGTCTTGCTATATAGTCCAGGCTATCCTTGAGCTCATTCTGTAGCCCAAGCTGGTCTCAAACTCACATCAATCCTCCTGCCTCAGCCTCCCAAGTGCTGGGATTACAGGCATGCACAACCACACCTGACATGTGTCCATTTTTTAAATCCTAGACTCTCCCAAAATTTTCTGTACAAAATGCAAGTACTGGTTTTAATTTTTTTCCTACCAAGATTATTATGGAAAAAATTTCACAATGCAGTAATTCTGGCCTCAGAGTCTTACTTACTGGTGTACAAGTGCTGATTTCATACCAACTTTTGGTGGAAATTTTGACCCTTTGATGGATACTACCTCAGAGAGGAAGTTATATAGATTTTTCACACAGATCTGCCTCTGTTGGGGGTGTTTATTGGTTTTCAAAAGGTTTGTAAACCTGTTTCCTACTCAACAGTCTGCAAGAAGATAACCTATGTGGTTATCAACACGTAATAGCCATCCTAGGTACTACAGAATCTCTCACCATTCACAGATTCATTCACTTAGCATGGCTCTTGAACAGTGCCTTTGCTGGTGCTAGGACTGAGCCAGGCAGCTGCAGAGGCATCATTCTCTGCTGGGGTCTTGAAAGAAGGGCAAGGGCAGGAGCAGTGGCCCAGTGGCCAAGGAAGAAGCAGAGAGTATCTGGAGAGAGGCCAAAGGGGAAGCTCCCGTGAAGGCAGCACAGGAACAGGCCCAACAAGAGCAGTTCTCCGCGGGGGAACACCAGGCTTAGAGCAGCTTCCAGCTGAAATAACAGTTTAATTAAGAAAGGAAAGGGCAGGACAGATATCTCAGTGGATTAAAATGCCTGCTTAGGCAGAGCACAAGGGGCTGTGGTTCAATCTCTGGCAGCACAAGCCATGGGAGCCCCACCCCCAGGACACACTGAGCTGGGCAACTGAGACTAGACATGGTGGTGGAAGCATGTAATCCCAGGGCTTGGGAGGCTGACAAAAGGGGATCACTAAAAGTCGGACCTGGAGAGTGAGACCCTGAACTAAATACATAAAAGAAAAAAAGAAAGAAAGAAAGAAAGAAAGAAAGAAAGAAAGAAAGAAAGAAAGAAAGAAAGAAAGAAAGAAAGAGGAAACCATGCACAACATGTGAAAGAAGTGCAAAGAAAAGCCACAAGGAAGAAAATAAATTTTAAAAAAAAGATCCAGAAGGAAAAACTGTGAGCAGACTTCACACTGAGAAAGAAATAATGATGACAATGACAATGACAATAAATGTATCAAAAATGTTAACCCTTACCGTCAGTTCCTGGACTGGTAAATAAAAAGGCCCTCAGTTAATTCACCTGACAATGACGGGTAGACGTGAAGATATGGAAAGGGAAAATTTATACACATCTCTGATTGAATTACAAATCAGTACCACAATGCTAGAGAACCACTGTGAAATCCTTGTCAAGTCTAATAAGCGTGTTTGTGAGCTGGGACTCAGCAGTCATGAGAAAGTCCCCTGGTGACTCTCTGGGCCATTTCCACAAGGATTATGCACAAGGTCAGCTTCCTGTGTCATGGAACAGCACAGCAGCAGCCTAATTATGCTTCAGTAGAGAAATGGATAAGTTCTTTACACAGCAAGAAGTTAAAGCAAATTAATTATATTTACATATATTGGTGGGAATAAAATAGACTATAGTTGTGATTATTTTTTAAAAGCAAATTAAAAATTAAATGAGCTAAAATGATTTAAAGTTTAAAATATATACAAAGAGTAAAAATGCATTTATGTAAAAATTTGCAATGTAGAAAATACACATTTAGAGACGCTTTTTTGTAACAGAATTACACATGGCTATCACACCCTCAAACTTTAGGAAAGTCATTGTATTTGAGAAGGAACAGAGGTAAAAAGAATTGGAAAGGCTGTCTCTGAGGGCAACATTTGACTTAGAGCAAGTCATCATGGCAGCATCTGTTTCTTCTCAGCAGTGGACATGCTTTGTGCTATCCATCTCGTATTACCCGAACTCAAAGTTACAGTGGGAGGTTGTACAGACAGACAGACCTTAGAGTAGGACAAAACATGGTTTACTGAAGAATGCAGCGGGCTGTCATGTCAAGTGTCTGTCGGAGAAGGGCTTTGAAATTACGTATGGAACAATCCAGATCACTGCAGTTACCAGATCTGAATATTAGCATTATTTTAGCTCTTCGAGATTCAAATTTTGTACTTATTAAATTAGAGATAATAGTATAATCTATTACTTACTGTTGCTATGAACCAAAATGTTCTAATACAGCATAGACGTAAACATAGGCACCATGTTTGAAATAAATGTTCCTACATATTAAAGAACATACAGTCCTTTCAGTCATCCAGATGTTACTCAAATCTCCAGGCTAAATATATAATTAACATAAATATGTTATGGGGTAGATGGAGAGATAGCATAATTTAACAGAGAGCATTATGTGAACATCCACTAGGCTCCAGGCATTTCACCTAATTTACAGGTCATTTTCCAAATAAGCAGGCAGTAGGGATCTGTTATGAGAAGTAAGAAATCTAGTCTCTGGTAAGCACAGTGTTATGTCTAAAGCCCCAGTCTGTGAGAGCTGAGATCTAGTTTGGTTTTTGTATTGGGGGATAAATTGCTTTGATTTTTGTTCTGGGAAGTTTTGTGATTTGGTTTGTTTGTTTGTTTGTTTGTTTGTTTGTTTGGTGGTGGTGGTGGTTTGGTTTGGTTTAGTTTGGTTTTGCTTTGGGTTTTTTTTTTTTTTTTTTTTTTTTTTTTTTTTTTTTTTTTTTTTTTTTTTTTTTTTTTTTGAGGCAGTTTCTAGTTGTTCCAGACTGGCATGGAGCTCTCTCTGAAGCCTAGGCTGGACTCACAGTCATCCTCCTGTCTCAGCCACTAAATTGCTAGGATTAAGGGTTGTGCTACTACACCAGATGCAATGTCAAGTATAAAGCCCACATCTGATCTCTGAGGTCCTTCACCTATATTGCTGTACAAAACAGGTTCATACAACTACAGCAGCTTAAGAATATTCAAAAAGCGTAACTGCACAACGCATTGCATTTCTGAAGATAGTAGTTTCCTAATGTCACTTGGCCAGCATATAATCTGGTGCCAGTCTTATATTCCAAATACAATAACAAGTATAATTTTTAAAATAATAAAATTGTTTAACCCTGAATACAGGATTCTTAAAACTGATCTTCAGTATGCAGTGTAGAGCACCATTATGTGTTGACCTCGGAGGGTAATCTCTCTAGACTTAGTTTCCCTATAAGCAGAAGCAGCAAACAAGAACAGGAGATATTTTGCAAATCTTTTTCTGATTCTATACCCCTTTTTTCAGTTGAGATTTTAAGAAAAAATCATAAACATAAGCTTAAGCCTAGGAAGAATGCTCTAGATAATCTCCCAAATTCCTTAGTGATGTCTCAAGGATGACTTTGGACCAACACAGAGAAATCCTTTGGGGGAAAAAATGAGTGAACTCTAATAAGTTAATTAAGGAAAAAAACCGTGAGTGCTAGAATATAGCACTAGGGTTGAATCCCAGAACACACTGACTAAATTACTTAACTACTCTAAAACCAATTTCCTATAACTTATCTTTTAAGATTATCATGATATTAAATAAGAATGCAAATGAAACACTTAGCAAAGAAATCAATAACCTACAATCAATTCACCACTGTCAATAATTGCTGTAAAATTAACCAAGTATGTAAGGAAAAACCTGCCAATTACCTGGCACAAGGGTGTGTGTGTACATTTTTAATTTACCATAATTTTTTCCTTTTCTATCAAGATATCTGCTCCATGTCATTGAAAATATAAAGTCTATTAGATTAGATTAATAACTAATGAGGAATAAAGTAGTAAATCTCAGGATATGGAAATGAGAAATCGTCCCTTTTTTCTTCCTGCAGATGACAATGAATGTTGAACAGTTGCTATTTTTGTTAGAAACTTTTCTCTGTCCCTGGCCATTTGTATGCACTTCCCGGATAATGGAGAGGTTCGATCACTCCTGTCTACACAGGCATGAGAAATGCTCATTATAAGAGGCACCATGGTAGATGCCTGGTAAGGACGATCCTGACAGCAAGGTTCTCTATGACTTGCTGTGTGCTGGCTCACTCTGTCTATGCACAAGTTGGCCACTAAAGCAGAAAAACCACCTCGATGGCTGTCAGCTATCATTGGTTCAGTGTGCCATCTCCATGCCTGGCTGAGCAGCTCCCAGGGACAAGAGGCTTTCTCTCGAGGCTGGGCACGTTGTGTGCAGCAAATCCAAGCTGAAAGATTCATGCATGCCCAGGATTCTTGGTCGGCCTCCAGGCATTTCATTTTCATTTAGGAAGTGTCTTCTTTCTATTTCTAATTAATCTTGTGTTCTTTCCAATCACCATTTTAATACTCTTTTGACTTTATATTCTGACAAGCTTGAAATAGCCTGATAGGATTGAACTGAAGTATAAAAACTAGAGTTACAACAGTCAGAAACAAGTGGGAAACCAAAACCAACTCTGCAGTGACCTCACAGCTGTGTTAGGAGGCAAGCCAAATTGCTTTGCGTTCCTGAGTTATGGCTTTGTTTGGAATTAAGTTGTGCATCTTCTGTTTGCAGAGCAGTTAATCCACCTCTGAAATTTGCAACACCCCTGCTAGTTCTCTGACTTGCTTTGAATTGCACTGCAAATAGAGCTTCGATGCCTGGTTTATGGCAGAGCTATTGAAACAACAGAAGGACCGTTATCACATATTCTTGATGGAAATTATTAATGTGTAGTAATTAATTTGAATAGGGCCTTTCTTTTAATTTCATCCAATCAAATCCAATGAAATTTTCCTTCCTGGATAAATCATTTAATGTCTATTTATGATCAAACATTTTTATGTCGTCAGCTACAACACGTGTTGCTGGGTTATCCATCAATTTAGTAGTAGGTGCATTTGGCACCTCTGATGTGCCTGCCTCTTGGAATTCAAAGATGAATGGAACCATATCCCTGCCCTCAGAGAGCTTCTGGTCTGGTGGAGGAGAAAGCTGGGCAAAAAAGAACTGGATAAGGTTCATGAAGCACAAGGGTAGCAGCATGCCCTAGGCATAGGGTGACTGACTGCTGCTAAGCCCTGAGGAGTTTCTGGAGCAAGCAGTGTCTGAGATTGGTAGAAAAAGGAAATGATGGCAGTCAGTGATAGGAAATCACAGTTTCATCTTTTACTAACTCAAAGCATCCAACGTGGAAGAACTGAAATGAAGTTTTAAACAATATGTGGGGTTTTATTTAATACATTAATTTTTTAAATTTTGTTTAGTATATTAAAAGTGTATTGCTAATATAAAATATATTGATATATTATATATTTTATTTTATTATTTATATTAATGGCTAATATAATATGGTGTTTACATAGCAATTTCTTGTCTTCAGCTGATAGTCCTATTGTTTTTCAAATCAGGGTACTGGCTCTCTTAGTGCACACCGATGGACTGTTAGGTAATGGCGTAATACAACAAATACTCATTAAAGGACCACCAGCTTTCTGTGCCTCAATTCTTTATCTGTAAAATTACGAGGAATCAATGGAAAATGTATGCTATTCATGTCCAATCATACTGGGCTCCAAATCAATGATTGCAAGCTAGTTATTATTAGCAGTGGCCGTTACCATGCCAGACTCTGTGGTAAACACAGCAAGGGAACACCTTGGTTTCCTGAAGCTCAGAGCACAACTACAGTGATGCAGCCCGGGGGAAGAGCAAAAGCTAATGAAGGTCAAAGATCTGCTGGTGCAGAGAAATGCACAGATTTCATGGGAATTTATAAGCCATGGTAAGAATTTAGAATTTTATTTTAAAAATGAACAATATTTAGTTTAGGTTTTTAAAAAAATCACGCTGAATTGATTGGAGGATGGCATGAATAGAAAGAAGAAAACATTAGATTAGTCATATTTTTTAGCTTTCAGTCAGGAGCAAAGAGGGATTAAAGACATGCAGACAAATTCTGGATATAATTTGAAGGTTCGCCAGGCAGAATTCACTATATACTGTGCTCAGAAAGGGCAGCTCTAAAATTTTGGCTGGTGCAGGCAAAAGGTGGGTGTCATGGCCTGACAGGGCAGAGGACTGATGGGCAGAAAGACTGGCATCAAAAGTTTTCTTTTAGATAGGTTAATAATAACCTTTAAAATCATTAAAGGGCCGGGCGTGGTGGCACACGCCTGTAATCCCAGCACTCGGGAGGCTGAGGCAGGAGGATTGGTGCGAGTTCGAAACCAGCCTGGGCTACAAAAGTGAGCTCAGGACCAGCCTCAACTGCATAGTGAGACCCTGTCTCAAAAAGACAAAAAAAAAAAAATCATTAAAGGAATAAGAATTTTCAGAGGACCATAGAATGTACTTGGGTTGGGAAGGAAAAGAAGGGAAGCAAGATGTCATTGTGGTTTGAACACGGTAAATCTCATAAAAGAAAGATCACTTAGATCTGAATGAGAAGAGTATGTGGGATAATAAAATGAAAATAAATGATCAGAGTTTAGAAGACTAGGATGAAGCATTTGAGCTCTTTTACTAATTTAAGCAACAGCTAAAATTTAAAGCAACTTTACTTATATTTTCGTATTCATCACATTATGCAGTAGTCTTTGTTTTGCTTTCTCACTGAACTAGAAATTCCCCGGTATTTTATTCATCTTAGCACCACCACTGGCGAGCATGGTAATTGGCATATGGTCTGTACTCCTTGTTTGTAGAAGTAAATTGAAAATATATGTATGGCTTGTCCCAAACAGCGACGTGATCGAGGTGAAGGGTGCCCCGTGCAGCCACGCATGCATGGTAGTCAGTACTGCTGAGAAGACGCTGGACAATGGTCTTCACCTGACAGAGAGTGGACAGCCACACTCACTCTCATGCTCTGAAAGCAGCTCTTAGCATCCTGTGGCTGCCTCGTTTCCCTCACCCCAAAGTCGACAGCAGCAGTTCAGTGTTTCTCCTTTCATGCATTTTATTTGCTAAACTTCAATCACATCAGACGCTGGTCTATTTGAAGCAAATGCAGCGATGTTGCTTGTCACCCCTGCGCAGATACATTATATAGACCCTAATTCACACAAAATTCAGAGGAAAAGTTGTCTGTATTGACACATTTGTATGGCATTGATTCCTCTCTATGTGATTACTCCAGCCACAGCTGTAATGACATTAGGGTGAAAATAATCTCTGTAGCTCGTCTTGTGTGGGATGGCACCCTACAGAACTGGACAAACAGCCCAAAATGCAGCTCTATTTTTCTTTGAGATTCATCTTTTCGGCAAGAGTTTATTTATCGTACCTCCTGCTTACTTTTAGTGAGTGATAGGTCTTGAAAATTGAACAAATTCTGTCTTTTCTTTCCCACTTGAAAACCCAATTTCTTTCTTTGGCAATAAAACTATCCCATTAAAGTTTTTAAAGATGTGAGAGTAGAAATCATTTTAAATTGGCACAGCTTGTTCAAAATTTGATAACAGTAAATTAAAATAAAGTGTAGGATGCCATTCTTTTCCTTTAGTCTCACTTAGCGTCAAATATGCTTCATGCGAACATATCTGCCTCTGTTTTGGTTTTTGCCATGCACCAGAGCCCCTTATGCAATGTTGGAAATTACGAAAATCATTATTTGCTAGATGACAAAAAGCTGGCCAAGCAGGAACCTTGCTTGTAAGGATTTTCACATAGGTAACTTTGCTAAGCATGTTTCAGATTTCACAGAAAGGTGATAGCCCAGTTGATCTTTAGCAGACGACAACAGATTACCATGAAAAGAGGGATTTTTAGGGAAGCGAAAGCAGGTGCCAGTGGTAGCACACCAGTGCAGTGGAGTGCAGTGATGTTACTCATTGGCAGAGAGAAATGGGTTGTGATTTGGAGAGAGTCATGAAAGACCGGAGGCCAAGTGCTGGCGGGGCTGCCACAAAAAGATTTGTAGCATCGTCATACTGCAAGCAATAAGGAAGATGAATTAACTTGCATCTCAAGTTCAGACAAAATCTATTACCATATTCATAATGAGGTGGGACAAGGAGTCAGGGCCATTAAGAGACTGAGGTGATTCTAGAGACTTTTAGGAATTAGAACCACCGTAGTTAATGACATAGTAGAGAAGGACAAGGTGGAGGGAGGCAAGGAAGTCAAAGACCTTCCCTACGTACCATGAACCTAAGATAGAAACTGAATGAGACATTGGCTGAGCCTGAGTCCAAGTAGAAAACACAACCTAGAAATCTAGCATCTATGAGGCCTGTGGTTTAAGCAAAGTTACACACATCCTTGGAATCTTGACACAGGAAAGAGGACAAATGCCACCGGTGTGTGTGCAGTTACTCAAGATACAGCAGGCAGAGTAAAAAGCCACAAGGAATAAAGCAAAATCAACATTTAAGAGTACACATATGTTTTGATTCCTCTTAGTCTAAGACATATTAGCCTTCAAGGATACATTCCTTGATTTTAAAAATTCAAATAATGTCTTCTCATTTTCTCCTACTTGAGACCTACAGAATAGCCTGTTAACTAGAGATCTGCCTATTAAGATACTGCTTATTAAGAGCTCAATTCTCTGAGGTCTTATAGAGTAGTTTCTAGAGGAACTATAAAAGCAAATTTCTTCCCTTTCTCCTATTACCAGAGGACCTAGTTTCACTATAAAATACAGTGTAATCTTTGAAAAATCCCTCTGGAAAAGCAACACATGTATAAAAATACAAAAAGCTAAGATCTTGTCAAATCAGGTCTTAGTTGGCTCTATTCAAGGAGAATAGAAATATTTTTGACCTCTGAGAAAAAACTTATTTGCTTTCTTCTCCAAGGAATGCCTGCTATAATTGCATACTTAATGACAGCTTTAACTTCTAAGGACCCTGGGAGATGGAAAATTAAACTATAAAGCTACACTGGCAGCTCCTGACCAGAGAAGCCCTGACCTGTCCCACTCTCCCAGGCGACTTCTCGGGTTGTCCTAGAGCTCTAGCATGCACCTGTTTGTCTGGGTCCCAATATACATTAAATGTTCTTCACAAAATTTGTTTCCCAAACATGCTTTTTTCATTTGGTTTTAATTTAGCCTACTTGGGCTTTGTTTCCTCTTAACTGATGCATTTCCATACTGCACCAAACTATAGTTTACGTTTCATATTCTTGACTTCTTTTCTGCTTCCAGCACGTACATGGTCCATATTGCTAACATTCGTATTATCCATGAACCTCCACCTGTGAAAGTCTCCATGGCTGCACAGAAGTGCATCTGCCCAGAGGCAGAGCTTTGTCTCAAGCTAAGCCTTTCATGGAGGACGGTTTTCACTTCCCTCATCCCTGTCACCTCCAAACCAGCTGGGTGAAAGGTGGTTCTTAATAATTCTAAGTTGCCTTGAATCTGCTAATTCTAGAATTTAACATTTAATAGGAAACTTCTGTGTGCCGTTCATCAAACTGAGGAAAAAAAACTCAAAATATTTGCAGTCAATATGAAATGCCCAGCAATAGGGACTTGATTCTGCGGTGGATCTAAACTTTATAGGTGTCATATGACCCTGGTTAGGCTACCCCAGCTTAAAGGGTAGAGGAGACTTTTAGGTTGTGAGATGTGGTTTCGAGTAAACATTTTTAATAATTCTAAAAAAAATAAGGGAATTCACAAGCAGTCCAGTTTGTCACTGAGTGCATATATTTGAGGCTCTGGCCCATGGTTATGTTTGCATCCCTGAGTTCTTGGCCCTACTGTCACCCTGCACACACTGGGCTGCTGCAGCAGGAGAGAACCATGGAGTAGAAAAACGAGTGACAAAATCCATGAAGAGGCTGAACCTGTTTGGGAACTAACAAGCAGCACCTAGCACCGATCTAATTTAATGCAGAATATAATGCCTACACCGTTCCCACTCCACATGGTATTTCAGAGTCTGAGAGACAGTGCACTGAACAGAGTATCTGAAGAGCGGCTTCAGTTGGTTCAGTGTGCAACTATTGATTTTTTTTTTCCCCCTGTCCTTCAAAGCTTTACTGTAGCCACTCAAGGACAATCAAGGAAATAATTTCAAAAATACAGTCGATGGTAATTTTGTACACTGTGACAACAGGAAAGAGGAAAATAATAGCAGAGGCACCTGGGTTAACTGAGTGCCATCCTTAGCAGCTCTGCCCAGTCATGGCAATGACAAACCAAGATCAACATGCCAAATATAGGGAAGGCAACTAAGCCAGAGGCTGAATTTTGCTTCTTGGTTGACAGGCTCTGATGTTATTTAGTCCTTCCACCTATTAAAAGTATGTACTAATTCAAGAAAGTTTACTCCATAAAAGAGGAGCTTTGGCACAATACTGTTCTTGTTTGTTTGTTTGTTTGTTTTGTTTTAATTTTATTTATTTATTTATTTATTTAATTTTTTTTTTTTTGTCTTTTTGAGACAGGGTCTTGCTATGCAGTTGAGGCTGGCCTTGAGCTCACTTTTGTAGTCCAGGCTGGTCTCAAACTCGCACCAATCCTCCTGCCTCAGCCTCCCGAGTGCTGGGATTACAGGCGTGAGCCACCACGCCCGGCTTTGTTTTGTTTCTTTGAGACAGGGTCTCGCTATGCAGTTCAGGCTGGCCTTGAGCTCATTCTATAGCCCAGGCTGGTCTCAAACTCACACTGGTTCTCCTGCCTCAGCCTCCCAAGTGCTGGGACTACAGCCATGTGCCTCTACGCCTACCAACACAATAATGTTTCTTTTTGTGTAACCATTATTTAGATAATCATAGCTGGAGATTTTAAAACAATGCAATTTGGATTAAACATATGCCAGG
>PVJA010002708.1:40044-45044 GCA_004027025.1 Myocastor coypus | reverse complement strand
AGCAAAGTGGCCAAGCAATGGTCGTGACTCATCCCGAAGGCTGACACTAACAACAGTTCTACAAAGTACCATATATGGTCCCAAACTTAATCCTGAGGGAATTTGACCCTGGAAGATACAAAAAAAGAATGTTTTGTTATACAGGTCTTGCTTTGACTTGCCCTTGATCACCCAGAAAAAAAAAAAAAAAAAAGCTTAATTACAATGCATGAAACGCAGAACTAGTTTGATGAGATGAGCTGTAAGAGGCTTGGATTAATAGCCTCCAATATTACAAGCTTCACTGGTGGCCCACTGCAATTGCAGAACATTTGACTGTGTATGCATCTGCTTCCTCTTAGTCCAAACAGAAGAATTTTCTTTTCCTTTCTTCTTCTTTTTTTCTTTCCTTTTCTTTTTTTTCTCCTTAGCAACATCAACAGGGTGGTGGGTCATGCCCACCACTGTGCTCTGTATTGTGAGGACAATATGTAATGTGTCAACTTTTAAAATAAGGAAGGGGAAAAGAAAAAAAAAGTAATGTTGATTGAATGTGTGAATGTTTAATTGTTTGATCAATTTTATATACTTAAATGTATTAATCTAAACTGATCTGATGATGAAAATATGTAATATAACCATTGTTAAATTTATACAATAAAAATATTAAATTAAAAAAATAAAATAAAAAAATAAAAAATAAAAGAATGAGCAGGTAAGAGAGTCCAAGCACCTACCTGGCACGTGCAAGATGCTGTGTTCGATCCCCAGCACCCTCCCTCACAAAAAAAGATCAAAAGAATAGATCTGTCACTATGACAGGGAAGGGACTCACACACAACGACAGGAAAGCTTGAATGTAGGATAGGTTCTGCACATTACTTGCTGGGTGTAAATGACATCTACACAATAAGTTTAAGAAACTTAACTCATTTGTGTAGTCTAGAGGATACCAGACAAATAGCTTACAGATTTTTCATAACTTTTTTCTTGTAATGAGAATGATATACAAGTTTTTGAACTCTACTTTTTCCTGTATAGTTTTAATTTTTCCTTTTACTTTTAGAAAGCTGTTATTTTTGGATGTTCCACTTCTTGCACTTAGAATAACTTCCTAAGGAAGTGGTGAGATATTCACACCCAGAATAGCTGCCTAAAAAAACAGGTGCTGTTAACAATATTTTTCAAAAGTTCCCTGTGTTTATCAGCCAAAGGTGACAAAATGATTTTCTTGTTATGTGACTCTGGTCCTGTGGGCACATATTAAATGAGGTGCTGTTGCAGTCTTGTCTCTTCTGCTGCTGTATTTGATCAAAATTAACTCAACAAGCAAGAATTAATTCAATGATCAAAACCAACTCAAGAGTAAAACAAAGAAAGCAATAAACTAGGACGAAATTGTGTGTTCTTTGAAGAATTCAAAGGTCAGAGAGTATACCAATTAATTATTTTAAAATTCAAGTGATAACATGTCATTTTATTTTTATTCTAATAAGGAAATTGAAATGGTTACTCATTATTCTTCTTGATGATTACAAAACTAGGTCTGTGGCATGAATTTACATAATACAAGAATGCAGAAAAT
Source organism: Myocastor coypus (assembly GCA_004027025.1). Lineage (NCBI taxonomy): Eukaryota > Metazoa > Chordata > Mammalia > Rodentia > Myocastoridae > Myocastor > Myocastor coypus. Next base: position 43,480 of record PVJA010002708.1, on the reverse strand, counting down.
CTCAGCAATTAATACAAAGGGGCACTAAAGTCTTAAAAAGGTACTAGTAAAATAAATTCAATAATACATTAAAAACAATAATGGCATAAGATAGATTCATTCCAGAAATGAAAAAGAAGTTGGTTGAATCAATGAATTTGATGAGATCTAATATTTACATTAAAAGTGTCACTATTATAATATAAAATTCCATTATTCTTCAATTAGAAAAGTTGTTCTTTCCAGGCCATGTTTAATATAAAGCATGCTTAAAGAGTCATCTGGAAGCCTAACAGATCCTCTCAGTGACTTTAGATATAAGAATTTATATACAATATCCATACCTGGGAGCCGGTCAAATAGCTCAGCAGATTAAAGTGCCTGCAAGCAGGCGCAGCGGCCAGGGGTTTGGTCCCTCAGCCTGTTGTGCTGACAGACCATCCCCCAGCACACTGAAAGGGCAATTGAGACAGGGCATGGTGGCACGCACCTGTAATCCCAGCTCTGGGGAGGCTGTAAGCAGGCAGATCTCTGGGAGTCTGATCTAGTAGTGAGACCCTGAGCACCCTGTAGATCCTTCCCTAAAATACAAAAAAAAAAAAAAAAAAAAAAAAAAAAAAAAAAAAAAAAAAAAAAAAAAAAAAAAACCCAAAAAAACTATACCTGAAAAACAGCATTATTTCTCATTACCAGTTACAACTTAAAAGTTAGATAGAATCCATTGCATGTTAGGAAAACTGCTTTAAAAAAATCAATAAACAACCACAACAATTTGTGACAATAATATCCGGGAAAGTATAAAGCTTCATTTTTAAAAAAGTAAACAGAAATACTTATTAAATCCAAGTAGTATTTATTTGGGCAAGTAGATGGATACAAATATTTCCTGTAAAGATTTTTTGGGGGAGAGAGCGGGACCAGGATTCGAACTCACAACCTTGCACTTGCTAGGGAGGCACTTGTGCCACAGAGCTATCTCCCCAGCCCCTGGATACAAATATTGATATAAGTATGAATTCTAAATTTGGACATTTATGATCCCCATTAATATATGATTAGAATATTTCTGAGAACCCACCAGCATGTTTCTAGAGTTCCTCTGGAAAAGTAAAAGTGAGAAGACAGATACAATTAAATAACATTCATTTTTACTATGGGGAAAACTTTTACTTTCCCAAAAGAACAAAGGCAAGCTGTTTTAAGCTTATAACAATTCTAAACACTTGAAAGTGAAGAATTGAAATGAAACTTTGATTCTTTTCTTCTTTCCTTTACTGATACTTTTTTTTTTGTGTGTGTGTGTGTGTGTGTGTGTGTGTGTGTGTGTGTATTATGGCCAGCTCACCCTGCCATGGGGGTGGGGCAGCACAGCATGTGGTGCCTGGGATGGAACTGTGGTCCCTGTGGTTGCCTAAGTTTTCCTAAGCAGCTGCTTTAGACCGCTGAACTATCTTGCTGGCCCTAAATTTTTACTTTTTTCTGACCACAAATTTCAGTTAAAAATTCATTAAACCAATGTACAATGAAAATTTGGAGGAAAATTTATAACTAGTATAACAAATATATGTCATAAATACAAAAAGATTCCTTTTATATCAAGAACTCTAAATTTGTTCAATACTTTTTATAAATATTATCAAATAAAGAAAAAACTAAAAGCCCAATATGACTAATAAAAACAATTTTTGTGTTACTATTTTTGTGGTTTAAAACGTTAATACAGCACCTAAGAGAGAGACCCTTCCATGCATTTCTGAGAGGAGAGTAAAGGTCATAAATTTATGACTATATCCTAATGAATTTGTATTTTTGAAATGCCAAATATATTTTATGTAGTTTTTGAAATCTACCATATTACATATTGCTTTTATATTCATACAAATAAAACATTTTGGTTTGAGATGACCTTGACCTCATTATGCAGGCTAGGCTGGACTTTAACTCATGCTAAGTCTTCCATAGAGGCTGAGATTAGAAGTGAGTGCTACCATGTCTGGCTCCAAAACAGATGTAAAGTTCCTGAGTTTGATCTTCAATACCTAAATAAATAAATAAATAAAATATTATAATTTATGTGAATTTAGCAAGCTAGGATTTAAAATATGTTGTTCTTTTAAAACATTGGCTTTCTTCATTTACATGTGAGTATCAAAGATGTCTATGGCTTCAGTTTCTTTTCCAGTAGTAACTACTATAACAGCACTTGAATTGAAAAAGGAACATTTTGGTCATGTAAGGATGCTAAGTGGCAGGTACCATAACACCTTAATGACTATAACAGTATAGGAAGAGTTAAACATCGAACAGTACTATGTGTGGGGGACTATGTTAAACAGAGGTTTTATTATATTTAGTTATCAAGACATGCCCGGGCGTGGTGTCGCACGCCTGTAATCTCAGCACTCAGGAGGCTGAGGCAGGAGGATCAGTGCGAGTTTGAGACCAGCCTGGGTTACAAAAGTGAGCTCAAAGCCAGCCTAAACTGCATAAAGGGACCCTGTCTCAAAAAGACCAAAACAAAAACACATATGATACTACCCATTTTCACATTGTACAGATAAAATGTGAATGTCGGAGCAGTTAAACGACTAGAAAAGCACTGGAGCTCAGACACAGGACACTTAGACTATGTTTGGCTCCATCATTTGTTTGCCATCTTTCCTGAGAGGTTATATAACTTGCTTGATTTCAACTTTTCTCAACTTGGCTGTAAAATGCAAGCCATAACACTTAGCAGTGCTGTGAAATCCAAATGATGTCACACATGTATAAATACTTTGCATAACATTCTATAAATATAAATTATCACAGACAACAGGAGCTTTGTTTGAGCATTTAAAGATTCCTCTCTGGAGCACTTTCTTATTTTTGCCAATTATTTTGGCCCTACTTCAATAAAAGCTCCGATATTTAGTGGGAATAATTCTTGTTCTTCACTCGGTTCTATACTGAAGTTTTTTCCCTCTGTTGTCTTTAGGTAGTATTTTATTGCAGCCTAACCTATTAGTGGCCGCTTCCAAATTATATTGCAACCACAGAGCCTGCCTTTCTGTATCGCTACATGCACCAAAGAATCATAGTGATTTTTATTATTTTTTAATTTTTAATATTTTATTCTATTTAGAATAAAACTGAATCTATAGCAAAGTTTTATTGGGCAATAGTTATACTGCTGCCAAAGAACCACAGATGAGGTAAGAGAGAAATAAAATTAACTACAAAGGACTAAAAATGTAATGGGCATTTTACAAATAAGTATTTTTTAGCACCTCAGACAAATTTTGATTGAATTACATTCCACTGGTAATAGCCAATTTCATGCCAGTTTCAGTTGGGTAAGATGTTTTTCCTGTTAATTTCTCCAATTTCATCACAGATGCAACTAAAACATTTGAACAACTTCTTCTTCTTCTTCTTCTTCTTCTTCTTCTTCTTCTTCTTCTTCTTCTTCTTCTTC
>PVJA010002708.1:7718-39944 GCA_004027025.1 Myocastor coypus | reverse complement strand
AGAGTCCTACACTGGAAATAGTAATACAAAAAAAATTATGCCAATGGAATAAAAAGATGATCCCACCACCAGTGCTTTCTCCTTGCTTTTCACTGTGATATATATATATATATATATATATATATATATATATATATATATATATATATTTTTTTTTTTTTTTTTTAGTTTCATAGTAACCTATGAATAGGAACTTCTAAAACCTTTTCCCTAGAATAGGTATTGTATTAAGGTTAAATCTTATTTTCTAAAGAATAGAGAATCTGATTTCTTTAAATTATAACAAACACATGAAATCTAGTAAAAATTTTACTGTACATTTATAAATAGTATAGTTACAGTTTCATTCTAAAGCTAATTGTTGGTATCAGAAGCTTATATCTTAATCAGTCACTGATTAATTAAAATTAATTCTTACTGTTTTAAACCTTAATATTTCATCTCACTTCAGTTTAGCAATCTATTCTTAAAAATTTCAAAGCAAGTTGAGGGAAAGCCTCAATAAAACATATCTAAGCTGCAAAAAAATAAAGAAAAGAAAGAATTTAAATGTGTTACGTACAAGTAGCAATTCCCTACAGTGAAGGCAATCACTGTGTACTGCAAACGTGCAATAGAAGAAGTCAGTGAGAGAGACAAACAGAGAGAGAGAGCCAGAACCAGAGACAGGCAGGGAGGCAGGGAGGCAGGGAGGCAGGGAGGCAGACAGACAGACAGACAGACAGACAGACAGACAGACAGACAGACAATCAGACAGAGACAGAAAAACAGTGAAAGAGAAATAGAGAGGAAAACAGAGAGAGAATCAGAGAGGTGCTTATTCTTGGTCCTTAGGAATAACAAAAGCCAATATTGGAGCTTATTTCAAGTGCTACATGAGATAGTCAGTTATATATTACTTATTTTATTGTCCCCAACAATTTTGTAATTCAAGTACCATTGACTTTTTTCCTCCTTATTGGTATATGTTTATAATTCATAGTGCATGCATTCACCCTAAGGAACTGGTGTGTAAACACGTGGAATCACAGTCCTTTTTATGTGCCCTCTCCTCCTCCTCATGTTCCGTTCCTCCTCACAGGTATAAAATTTCTCCACAATATACACTACAGAGAGAGAAAGCCAGGCTGTGCACATGGTGGGTGTACCTCTAAGTAGTGTTTTTCACCACCCACCCACACTGTGGGTAACTTTAAGCTTAAGTATTTTTTTTCAAAATATTCCTTATTTAACGTAGAACAATGAAATATAAAGACCATTCCAGACCAAAACTATGCTCAACACATAAACAATACTAGCTGTAGTGCAAGCAAAATCATTATGTATTTTCATAATCAGGAGTAGTTCTCATGGGGCAAGAAGCAGTGGAGCAGAGAAGAGGATACTCTTAGAGCCTCTGGAGGAGCATCTGGGAGATGCAGCGGACATCTTTAGACCAGAGCATGTTCTCACAAAGCTCATCTCACGGCCAACTCTAGAAAGTCTTACCCTTGAAATACCCTTGCTCTCTCTGGAATTTCCCTTCACCCTTTCACTCCACTTCAGGAATAATTTTATTTTTTCAGGCCTTTTCTCACATGTTATCTCTCCCAGGAAGCCTCTTGGCCAGCCACCTCTTCTTCTTGCACATAAGCACCCTGCTGTCCTTCTGATCATAGTGTTTATGATTCTCTATTTGTATGCATGCCTTTTCCAAGCTGTCAGGTTATCCCCAACAGCAACAATAAATTTTCATTTATCTTAATATAGTAATCAATTGTAATAGTTATCATAAGTTATACTATTTCATGAAAATAGAAGACAATGCCTGTTGCAGCTACAACATTCAAGAAGTATTTGGTAAGTGGATCAATATATTGCAAAGCATAGCATAGTTCACAGTACATCTTCCCTTGTGCTACCTCATTTGATTTCATGGTAAGCACGGTGTTCTCATTTTAAATAATAAGAAACCAGGAGACACAGAAAAATGATAAAAATTCTCGAAGGTCAGAAATGTTTTGACCAGAAACCTTGAGATTCCAATTCACATCTCTAAACTCTGTACCTAGTGTTCTCTCTCTCACAACTCAGGTATGGAATTAGTGCCCCAGTAAAGCACCGATTTAGCAAATTTCATGCCCTAAAAATTTTTACTATACTGAAGTAGTTGCACTCCACAGAAAGGTTTCAACTTTACTTTTCAGGTTAACTATTTATTGCAGGGCAGAGTGGTAGTAAATAATAAATACAATCACTGCATTTGAGAGAATTTAAAGTTCAGTTACAAAGATCTGAGAAAAACCAAGTTACTTTAAGCTAAAGAAGAAAAACATGCAATAGACTCAGCAGTTCACCGACCAAATCTGTTTTTAAATAACTAAATCCATGTGCCAAGCTTGGTGTAATGTACTAGGTATATGGTAAGGTAAAGAAGAGAATGTGGATTCTCTCCAGCCTCAAGGGAGATGCCATCCAAGGATTAAAGTAGACTCATGAAAGTGGTAGAAACCACACGTTGAATTTTACTGGTTAACTTTTAAAAGTAAGGGTAAGAATGGTCATTCTGAGAAAACATGAGAAATATTTCACAAGTGCTGCAACCCAGAAATGTGTGGGGTATGTTGAGAGGCAGTCCCTGTTTAACTGAAGTAATAACAGGGAAAATGAATGATTAGGAGGTTAGTGCTGAGAACTTTAAATGTCAGGCTAAAACTTCATCTATCATTTGACAAGCAGTGGGGAGCTACAGAGAGTTTGAGTAGGAGAATGACATTATTAGTGCTGGGAGCGGTGAAGACTGACCTATGCAGAGAAAGCAGGATGCTGTGGAAAACTCAAAGAAAGCGTACTCTTGGGTTTACAAAGGTAAGGATGATAAAGTAGCAGCATTTAATTATGCTATTATGTTATAGAATACACTACTCCAAACACATTCTTTATGCTTATTCTCTAAAATAGACAAAACAAATGTAAGAGAGCCCCTGATGATGAAGTTTCATACTAAACAAAATGCCTATTAGGGTGAGAGATTGCAACTTATACAGTTAAATTAGATTTGTTATTTCTTTGAGCTGAAATCCCTTTGGTGCTTGTAGAGAATGTCTACTGCAGGTTTATAAGAAGAACATGAAGCACACAGCAATTTTTCATAGTTATTACAGGTGACATCTAAACTGGCAGAGTGCAAAAAAGAAAAGGCACATAAATTAGACAAAGGGGATTCTCTGGACTCATTCGCAAACACCAACAGAAGTATATAAAGACATAATGAGCTTGCCGGGGCTAGCTGCTGCGGAGAGAGCAAGTCCTGACGGCTGTCCACTCCACAAGGTAGTCCTCAGAAATTCACTTCGGATGGCTATTTTTGAAGAAAACCATTTTAAGATATTTTTGGTTGATTCTCGTTCAAGCTAATCAAAACGTCTTATCTATAATATGTCATTTTAAATTCTGTCAAAACTAAATGAATTCTAAGAAGTGACATGTCTAAATACCTGGCAAGATTGACTTCATTAATTTAACTTGATATTTTTATCAATTAAAACAGGAAAAGTTTTGCCTGATGCTGACTATTGAGTCTGGTTTTTAGAAGACAATGAATAGTTGTCTAAAGAGACATTTTATTCTAAGGAGATAAGGCTTTACATCATTGTAAATCATTGAATTATATTGGTTGACAAAATAAAGCTACATTACAAATTCCATTAGATATTGTATAAGGAGAAATTAGGGTGTCAATTATATTCTGAAAATGAAAGTACTTCTTTCCTTTGGAAATACACATACACATTTTATGTACTAAAGCCTGATATGTCATGCCTACAAAGTAAAACACATTTAATTTTATTGAACTCTCAGAATTCCAAACTCCTTCGGTCATATGACCCATTTCTTTCCCTCTAATATCTATTTATATTAGATAGTGACTCCAGAAAATAGTTTCAGAAAACAAAGAAGACAGCCTGATATACTAGAAAAATCTGAAATTTAAATAAAAATTCTGCTCACCTTTAACCCCATTTCACAAACACTGCCAGGAGGCCTGGCTTCCGTCCACTCACTGAGCGCTAGTATGTAACAGAGGTATTTATGGATTTGTGCATTCTGTTTGAAATCATTTGGCTTATCAGTACGTGTTTATAGCCCATGTGAAGTTAATACTTGTACTTACAACACAGCTTAATTTTTATCCTCTCCCCTTTTTTTCCCTCTCCCTCCATCTCTTCTCCCCTTCACATTTGAGAACTATCTTTCACCTCTTGTGATAAATCTTTTATTTTACCTTTTATTTATATTTTGGGTTTCTCATCTAAGACAAACTGCAGCATTTAAGCTTCTGTGTCCGATTTATTTATGGGATTACTATATTCTTATCCAACTTTGCCTCAAAAACAGAAAATTATCTTGATTTCATCTCCCTGTCTATGCTGCTTTATTCATTCTTTCATGCATCCATTCAGTGCTTTGTACTCTAACGCCATGACAGGAATATGATATGTATATGTATTGGAGACAAATGGTAAGCAGATCCCTAAGTCCTCACTTGCCTTAAGCAGGCACAGGACTATAGGAAGGACTAGATATGATTTCACTAAGCCAAGAATCTTTCATCCTAACCCCAAATGGGAATGGCTCATTTACTGCACTGTAATTATTGCGAATAAACACCAAACGTTGGAGTATGAGAAGGTGAAAGACAAAGAAGAGTTTCTAACAAGGCTTTGTGTGGGAAAGCAGTGGCGAGCCAAATGGAGAATCTTTTCCTTGCTCTTACGTTTCCCTTCTGAGCGAAGCTAAGAAGCATGACCTAGATGCCAGCACTTCCAGGGTAGCCTCTGGAGCTTGAGGAGGTGACACCACTCCTTGTAGAAGACTGATCGGCTCCTTCATCAGGTACCTGCAGGCGTTAGAGGTAAGGATGAGGGGCTGGCACTGACTATCTTCCCACCCCTACTCCTTTAAGTTTAGAGGAATAAAGGGATGTTTTCCAAAGCACTGGAAAAGTTCTTTTATATAGCATTTGAATTAGAGTGCTGATGATAGCCATATTTTCAGCCCAAAACAGTTCTTTATTGAGATAGAATATGTGGCTCCCAGAGATATATTCACAAAGTATCAGTTGTGTGATACATTCACAAAATATCAGCTCTGCTGATCATGTCTGCAAGGATCTGCTTGCTTCTTGCCTAAATAATAATCTGAAGAGAAAGTCCCATAGATTTTTAAATTGATATATATGTCGTGTATAGGTTGAATTAAGTTTAGTAAACATTCAATAAAATTTAATTTTTGCATTATGCTCACAACTTCCCACACCACCAAATTGGCAGCACTATTTTAAAATGACAATCTAAATGTTAGAAAATGAAAGCCTGGCATACATTACTATGAGCAATGATGCTACATTTTAAAAAGGGAACAGTTACTCGGTGGTCTGGACCATTTATCTTCCTGACCAGACCTCTCTCACTCTTTCCTCTTTAGAGTTGAAAATGGTGCAATTATTCCGTTATGCTTCATAAAATAGTAAATTATCTCCAATTACTGTAAATTCATAGTAGCCGTAAAATGCTTATGTAGAGCAACATACTCCCCACGGTCATCTGGAAATGGATTACAGTATCATAAAATTATAACTCTGGATGGAGTTTCAAAAACATGTCTGGCCCATTTTCCTTGCCTCCAGGCAGTACTGAGCTATACATGAGTCCAGAGAAATAAGTAAAGAGAAGCATCAACAATTATTCTTGTTAGCTGCAAGGTCAATTACATTTACATACTGACAAATATTTTTACCAATTTGGTGCCTACATCTGTTCATGTGCAGCTAAATTCACAAAAATTCATAGCACTTCATTGCAAGTGAATGAATTTTGAACAATAGGTAAATTAATAACTAGTCCTATCATTAATTTTTCCCATGAACTCTTGAGAAGCACTTTCATTTCTTTACTTTCACATTTCTTTTTTATCTAAATGACAGTATTAGACAGACCATCTGATAAATGTTCCCCTTTTAATAACAGTATTACCTAAACAAAATTTTAACCACAAGATGAAATACCAAAAAAAGAAATTTAAGAGCAGTAGAAGATTCTAGCCATTTTTGTGCTCCCACAGAAAGTATAAAGCAGGGACAGTGAGATAGCTCAGCAGTCCAAAGGGCCTGCTTAGGCAAGCACAGGGACCGTAATTCAATTCCCTGGCACCAACCCTGCCCCCAGAGCAGGCTAAGCTGGCCACAAAGAAAGCATAAAGTACATGCAGCTTTGTCCATCAATGCTACTGAATATTAGTCATTTCTAAAAACTTTAATTACAAATTTTTGTCAGGAATCTTTGAGGTGCCAAATATCTGCGGATTTTTAGCTCAGCCAGTTGTCCCTGATTGCGTGCACACCTGCTGGGCTTCCTTCCAGTGTGTGCCCTTCCACAATTTAAGATTGCCTTAAAAGTGTGTCTACAACAATTCTGAGACATGACTCCATCAACTAAATATGTATTATATTCTATTAAAATTTCTCTCCTCTATATTTTTAAAACTGCAAGGGGTAAAGAAGATAGACACTAGTGAACTGAAAAATATAAAATATAGCCTTTGGAACTAGTCTCTTTGATACCTGGATCTGTCACTAATAAGTTGGATGACCTTGAAAAGGTCATTTATATAATCTTTAAATTTTAGGCAATTTTCATTAAAGTGAAATTATTGTGTCTACCATAGGTTAGCATAAAAATTAGGTGAGATAACTACTAGATAACTAGTAGTCAAATAAATAGGCCCTTGGTCCGTATTTATAGTTACCACTGATAATATTTTTATTGTTGATAGGATTAGTGTGTCTACACTAGAATGTCCAAGTGTAGAGATCCAGAAGAGTCCAGCACAGCCGGGCGTGGTGGTACACACCTGTAATTCCAGCACTTGGGAGGCTGAGGCAGGAGGATTAGTGCGAGTTCGAGACTAACCTGGGCCACAAAAATGAGCTCAAGGCCAGCCTGAGCTGCATAGCAAGACCCTGTCTCAAAAAGACAAAAAAAAAAAAAAAAAGAGTCCAGCAAGGTTTGTTAGTATAGAAGTGATGGGGTTTTATGCTCATTGTGGTATTTCTCATATGTATTGGTGATTTACTTACTTAGAGTTCACGTAAAATCTCTAATAAATAAAACCCTCCTATTTAAATTTTACTTTACAAATAGAAGATCATAGCTTTGGTAGTATTGCAGCAGGCCCAATATGACAGTCAGGATTGAGGCGCAGAGTTTCTAAGTCCAAGGTCAGTGTGTTCCCTGTATCAGCCTTTTCCCTTTGCCACAGGGATCAGCAGTCCTTCCCATGTTCCATCCCATGCAATCAACCATTTAGGCACTGCCTGGTTTGAATCCCCATAGCAGATTATGTGCACTTCATTACAGAAGTAGTACTTTGTACATTCATGTTTATTCTAAAATGTAAACTCGCAGGTCAAGGAGGATTTCTTTTCGTCTTTGTGTTTTGAGATCTGTACACAAATCTGAGCTCTGCCTCTGAAAGCCAGGGTGGGAACGTGTTCCTCTCCTGCCCCAGCAAGCTGGGCAGCCTGGTTTCTCTCTGGGTCCTTGGAAATCCACCAGCAACCCTGTAAACGCATAGCATCATGCACGGAGTGGTGCATAATAAAGATTAAGGAGGCAGCTAGGGCACCAAATTTTAAACCTTTTCTGTTCTGGACTAAGGATAAAGTCTTGAGCTTAGTGTCTTAGAAAAGATTAATCTGCCAGCAATATAAAGGACAAATTAGTGAGAGTTGGAGGTCCCAATGAAATCATTCATAGGCTAATTAAACGCCCGCTTTGCTCAATTTTACCATAATTGTATTGTTATAAAGGGTTTATTTACATCCTTGATTCCTTGATAAAAATTGAGAAATACAGTATGCTTAAGCGGGTTTTCCCTTTACATTTTTCTGCTGTAATATAATGCAATCATTATGCGTGCGGGCCCACAGTGCTCCGTGTTACATTCACCGACTGCTGTTCTGCACATTCCCTCAGCCAATTTATTTCAATTTCAGAAGGAGCAACCGACTCTGCAGTCAATGACTGCTGACTGCAGTTCCAGGCCATCACTCTTGGAGAGTAAACTCATATCAAGCACAAAGCTTCCACATGTGGGCCTGGATGTGATCAATCCCCTGTCAGCAGCAGCAGCTTCGAGCCCGGTAGACCCTGGCTTCTGCAGCTGGCTACAAAGCAAAGACAATTCGCCTGCTCAGGCACAGACCTTGTTTTCTATGAGTGCTTTAGAAAATCTAAAGGATGAGAAATAGGCTTCACAGAGATCTCCAGCCCTGTCATTGCAGGAGTAAGGGCTAGGTCATACTGATGGCATAGCGGTGTCCAGTGATCATAAATGTTGGTAGTTACTTTGGGATGAAATATATTAATCTCAGAGGAACAGCATAAAATTGAATTGTCAGAGTTAGACACTAGAGCCTAAATGTTCAGAAATTTCCCACTAACGGCTATCATAGAGTTGCAATACCTATATTACCAAATAAATTTGTTCTGAAGTAGAAACATGGGTGACAAAACCTTTGTCACTTAGGCAGAATAGGCACATCCATATCTGATTTTTCTCTGTACTGATTCCATCAAAATAATTTGATCTTTGTAGCAATAATGTAGCCTGTTCCTTGATGAAATCCCTTGTTCTTGAAATATATCACCCCATTACCTTGCATTTGTGAAAAGCATATTAGAATGAGTCATTTTGTCACTTAAAATGCATGTTTAGGAATTTTTGTTAGCTGTTGATGATGTGAACATATATGATAAGATTTCTAGAAATATAGGTACAGCAGTCTATAAGCTATTTTTTAAATTAGAGCTGCAAATGATCATAAAACAGAATACTTTTCAAGTATAATACTAAGAAAGGTTTTTAATGTAATTTGAAAAAATTAGCCCTTTCATTCAAATCTATATACAATATTCATGTACTAGGATAGGTGTAATAACTAATGATACACTATCATCTGCTCTTCTTTTAATCATAATAGTCAAATTTAATAATTCTACCATGTAGAAAATAGCCTGAGCTTCCTAACAAGACCCTCTTTGATATGATTCCTATTTTCTTTAGTAAAACTAGTCCATCTTTATTCTCCAGGTATGCTAAATCCTTCAATTTTTGTATTATATTTTTCATAAACCATAACTTCCTTCAGCCTAGAAGGTCCTTCTTGGATGCATTCTCAGTCTTTCAGCTGGTAATGCTCAACCTGTTAAGATTTGGTAAATATCACTTTCACTAGAAATTCTTCTCTTACCCAACCTTACAAAAAAACGAAGGATTTCTATTTTGGGAAGTTGTTAACTATGTCTCTAGAGAGTTTACATGACACCATTGGTGTGAGAGCTTAGGCCTGTATCTGTGCAGATGAATTTGAAAATCTAGGATTCAGAGAAACAAAGAGAAACATGTCAAATCATTTGGAAGATTCTTTTACTTTCCAAATTAATTCATAAGGTTTTCTCCCTAAGCTAATCTACCTAAATAGCTCTATTCTTCCCTTGAGTAAGGATGGAAGCTAATTAGGCATCCTCCAAGGCACAGATGAGAAGAAATAGCTTCTCTTTCTCCTTTACTTTTTTCCGAATATAGCCAGATGTAATGAGGGTCCCAGCTGCCTCTTAAAGACCTGCTGTAGAACAACAGGATCCAAAAGATAGGCCAACCAATCACGCTTAACGTTTGCATCCAGTGGCTTCCCCGGAATCAAAGAATTTCAGGCTTCCAACTTCCTACCTGTTCCACTGCTTGTGGGAAACATTTCCACAAGGAAACTGACCTGTGTTTAGGGAAAAACAAACTCATCCAAGTCAGTGTACTCATGCAAGGAGGTGTCAACTTAGTCAATCCAGAATAAAGCAACTAATTTACACAGAATTGTTAAAACTATGAATTACAAACTCTGAGAGGAAAAATTCTTGTAGCATGGTTTCTGTGTTTCTCAAATTCCTATTTAGCAGCTATTGTTTTTTACTCACAGTTATCAAAAATAGACTTCACCAATAAAACTGGGCTCATGCATCATACATACACTGTGTCTTCTAAGATACTCTTGCTGTATATCAGTCACATATCAGATGAGTGAAACAGAAACAGATAAATGGAGCCTATATGAAAAGCATAGGCTTATCAGAAAGTTAGCTGATGTTTCTGTCATTAAATCCTAAGAGAATTTTTTAATTTCATTCTAGTACATAGTTAAGATCTATTATAGACATCATCTAGTGCAAATTCCTCAGTTTACATCTGAAAATCTAAAGCATAAGAGGACACAGCCAGTGTCACCTTCAAAAGTGTAAGACTCTGACTTGAAGGTGGCTCCCCTCTCCCTTGCAAACACCTCATTTTTTCAAACAGGAATGATTTAAGAATGTGAGCCAGTATGCAGTGTGATGCTTCACATCAGCCAAAAATGTGTATGTTTTGTCCCAAGAAAACCTTTACAGAACTGTTGCCCTTGGCCTGGAATTGCACTGACGTCCATTTGCACAGGCCCTGTGGTGGAGGCCCATTTCTGTCCCTTGACGTTACTCTGCCTATGTCCTCCCTTTCCTTTTCTCTGTGACAAACCCTTTGCCCAATCTCTAGTGCTCTTTTGCCCACATGCACAAATAGAAGCACAGAGCTTGACGATGAGGACACAAACCCGAAGCCACTTCTTTTCAGGGCATCCCTGGACTTGGCATCTGATTATTAACACACAAAAGGAGGAAGCCTCATCATCCACTTACTGTGGGTTAAAAATTTTCATTGTTTCGTGGACCCCTTCAATGTTCAGTCTTAAGTAAAATTTACACAGCAAGCTCAAGTGAATTAAAAAGATCTAAAAGAAAAGAAGAGTTGCTAGGATCAGGGCTGGTTGCTTCCAACCCCAGAAGCAGGGATTTATAATGTAGTGTGAAACTGTATTTTCATCCTACTCTCACTTGGGCTTCTCCATCACAGGCTGTCACTGTCCACCCACTGACACCCACAAGCTACCTCTTCATACCTTGCTGGCTCTGTATTTGTCAGTAGAGGGAGAAGGCCAGGCCAGTGGCCTCTGATGGGCAGTGAGCCTCTGAGCAAGTGTAGAGCTGTGCTGAGTTGCTACCAGAAAGGAAAGAGGATGCTTTCAAAAAATACCTTTAGAAACCCTTATTGTATTTTTAGTACCTCAAGGACATGCATGGTACAGAGCAGTCAAACCTTGTTATTTGTTTAAACAGCAAAGAGCCTGTTGTTGAAGAGTGAATAATATATAATAAATACTATGAAAGGCAACTAGCATCTATTAAGTTTTTCATATGTAATAGATGAGAGCCCTCCTCTCCAGTAAAGGAAACTGAGAAAAGCTACACAGAGCCACACATGCTGACTAAGTGTACCTCTCTTACTATAGTTTTTAGCACTTTCGAAGTCGATGTTTTGTTTATTTTCCCTCACAAAATTTCTATGATTTCATGAATTACAGCTGTTACATAAGTCTTGAGTACACGTTTGTTTCCTGCAACTCATTACCACACATGTAATTAGATACAAATGACTATAGGAAAAATACGCAATTCCTTTGAAAGAAGGTCAATAGGTCTATATTCCAAACAAGCCCGTGAACTTTTAGCTAGATATTTCAAGTTTAGTGTAATTGTGCTATTACTGGAACTTAATACACCTTATTCAGATGCCACAAGTGATTATTAAAGCAAGACTTTCTGTTCATATATAAGTTCCTAACTCACTTGTTATCCAAAAATTAAGCCTAACAAATTTAAGTATATGAAAATGTCACACACGGTGATATTTTTGTATACTTCAAGTTCTTAGCAAATAATAAAATCTCGATTTTTTAGTAACTTGTTTGTGGTGCTGGAATTGAACCTGAGAATTCATACTAAGTTATATCCCCAGCCATCTTATTATTTTATGTAAAACCGAGTCTTGCTAGGTCAGTAAGTTGTCTGTGCTGGGTTCAAACTTTCAATCCTCCTACATCAGTCTTCTGGAGTGCTTGTTACAGGCATGTTTTATCATGCCTAGAAAAAAATATTGCTTTATCTTCTCCTTATTGCCTAAGCTTCCAATCTATAACACTAGTCATTAATCCAATGTAATCTGTAATTTTTAATGAATGATGTTACCTCTAGGTGATTATTAATATCCATCACTTAGGAAATGCTGTCACTGAAAACGAAGAGATCTTGGTTTTACCCCTCTTTATTTTAACTTTTATTTTCACTAGCACATGTCTACAGTACATAATGCCTACACTCACTGTGGGGAGTTGAAACATGAACATAACACAGGTGAATATTTTTATATCTCCCTCCCTCTTCCCATCCTTGTAGCTCTTTGTCCACTTTCTGTATGCAACAGAAACATGTGTTTGACATAGATATGATGGAAAGAGTGGGATACCTTGCAAAATTTTCCAACTAATTAGCCACTGTGCCTACACTTGTCTGTTAGGCTGTAACATCATACAGGAGAGCAGCAAGTAGAATCCTAAGCAAAACCTGCCTTAAGTTGCTGTCTATCTAAAAATGTATCTTATGTTTTTGAGCCTCTGCATCTCTATTTTCCATCCATGGATTCAGTCTTCTGGGCTACCTCCTTGTTTCAAAAGGACTGAATCTGAAAGCTACATGTGGATTTATGTACGTGCAGGAGGTAACAGTTGAAGAAAGAAAAATAAAGGATAAAATATTCCTTAACAAACTAGTAGGATTGATTTTGAGATTTCCTAACTCTGCAGAAATGAAGGAAAGAGATAGTTAAAGACATGAAATAGGAAACTATATGAAAGAAAATACCTGCTGGGCATGGTGGCGCACGCCTGTAATCCCAGCACTCAGGAGGCTGAAGTAGAAGGATCGAAGTGAGTTCGAGACCAGCCTGGGCTACAAAACTGAGCTCAAGGCCCAACTGAACTACATAGCAAGACCCTGTCTCAAAAACACACACACACACACAAAAAAAAAAAAAAAAAAAAGAAAAACAATACCTGCAAATGTTCCCTGCATTTGGCCTTCCTGTATGTCTGACATGGTCTCTGTGTTATAAAAAGAAAACAGATTCATAGGAATTGGACAAACTGTCCATATCCATTCTCTCATCTACCTACAGTATTGCCCTACTCTATTTAAAATATTTTGTTTACTTGGAATTTAGAAACATACTGACTGCATAAAACCAGCACTTTCATGCATTAGCATGACTGTATCCCATTGTCCTGGGTGAAGGAAAACTGATGTACTTTTTTTCTTTTTTTCTTTCTTTTTTTTTTTTTTTTCACTTTTCTCTAATTGCCACCAAATATCTAAAGGTTTAATTTTCCACTTTTGGTGTTAGAACACAGTGAACTAAGAAAAAAAAAAAAAAAAAAACTTTCCTCCTTTCCTTATAAATCTGAAACAAATAAGCAGAAATGTTTTTAAAAGTCATTTCCATGTCTGCTCTATAAAGGTTTGAGAACTTAAATGTGCCATAGTATGAGTATCAATAAAGGACTTGCTTTATCTCATGTAAATCCCAAAGAAGAGAGCAGCATAAGACTGGAGGTTAACCAAGGAAAAGGAAGGCGAGTAAAGGCAATTGAGGTATAACAGGAGATATAAAAATATGTTTCATGGCTTTCTTTTTTCTCCTTCTCTGCCCTTGAGTTATTTCTTGAAGGGACTATAGGGCTTGCTTTGGTGGCCCTTACACTAAAAAAGGACTAAGACGTTAGTACATAAATCCCTGGCTATTTTTATTTGCCATGAGAAATAATCCATCCATTCATTGGTATGTATCTCAGAATCCTGAAGAAAAAATTGGAAGAAGCCATTAAAAACTCCTCAAATGGAGAACAATATGTCAATTTTTAATGTTTTCTTTCTATTTTAGCACTTGATCTTTCTTTGACAAATATTTTAATACAACAAAAGTGGTCAGTTTCCTAGTGTAACTATACAAAAGTAAAAGCATTAAAAAGTGCCTTTCAAATATCTACAAATGCTTTGCAAATAGGAGCATCACACTCCTGACCCTGGGAAGTCAACTACTTAACTACTTCAAGAAAGTCCTGCCCTTGTGTTCAAAGAGCCTCTCCCAGCCTTTCCACAAGAATTGAGTTCTTACATTCCTTTCACAGCTTTTTCTTTATTTTCTTCAAAGCTCTTGTCACTGTGCAACTTGTGTTTGTTTAGTGTCCCTATTACTCCATTTCCATAAAAGCCAAGGACTTTCTTCTGTTTGCTATAATATGTCTTGGGAGAAGTCAAAGATTATTATTTTAATGGTAATTCAGTGGTTATTAAATGGATGAATATTGAAGATAATTATCAAGAGAAGACAGCTTGAGTAAAGAAGAGAGATTAGAAATAATCAATATTAACAAAGCACATAAAGTATCTTTATTATGTAATATATTATTGTATACATATCTATATACACAATTAAAATGTCTTAATAATATGCTATATCAGTTAAGTGACTGCAGCGAAATAGCTCTCTTAGAAGACTTTACACATTAAGTATCAAATGATCTCCTTTAAGGTGTTGGTCTGGACACCTAAGTGATGCTGGTAAAATTATTTTGGGCCTACAATAAGATAAAGACCCATACATCCTGGATTACTGAGTGAGCACATGTAAAAGGTACCAGGCAGTAAAACACAGGACATAGGTTGGACTCAAGATTCTCATTAGCGTAAGGTCTATTAATGACATTTCTTGTTGCTCGTCAACCCTATGAAATCTGTAGAGTTCACTAACAGATCATTTTCAGCTTGAGAGTTAGCCCCTCCACTACTCATGCACGGTTTTGTGTTGTTCGTGTTCATGGAGACTCTTACCTCCATGAGGCCCACTGGGAAAGCACTGGCAGGACTCTGCCAACAATATCTCTCAGCATTCAGCCTACTGCATGGCATAGTTAAAATGCAGCCTCAAGTTCTATATTTGATGCCACAAAATGGAAGCTGAGGAATTATCTGACCTGCCTCACACTAAAAGCAGCTAAGTGGTGTTTGTGATTCATGTACACCCAGACTGTTCACCAGAGTACTCCTTCCTGAGGCATAAAAAAACCTCTGGCCATACAATCTTCTTCATACGCTTTCATTTTAAATATAATGTATACTGTAGTATACCCCACACATTGATTTTCTGGCAAGTATCTGAGTTGCCCAGATGGAATCTATGAATGCTAGTTGCAAATTATATGGAAAAAGAGTAATTTTCGTGATGAAATGAATTGTGGTTATAATAATTAAGAGCAAGAACACTTAAACATTACTGTTTTATCATAAACCTTGGCATGCCATCAAATAGCTACATGACAAGTTACTTAATATTTTTAAAGCCCCGGTTCCTCAACTGTAACATGAAAATAACGATAGTATCTAGCACAGAATATTGACCTGAGGATATAGTAAGCACTAAACAAACATGAGGACAGTAAAACAGTGGATATAAATATAATTATCTTATAGCAACTGAACATGTCTGTTTCCTTTTCTTCTCTACTTCAGTTTGAAGGAACCTAATACCTAGTAGGTTTACACACATGTAATTCTTTGTTTATATAGATATTTATGTTTTTGGATATCTTTAATCTGCTAAGTAGAAGAAAAGTTGATTTTAGAAAAAACTACAAAAATGCTTATCTGTATTAAAAGCAATAAAAACACTTCCTCAGAAAAAAATGGAAATCATATGATTAATATTGTTTAGTTTGTATAAATTCAGCTGTTGAAGAAATCAAAACCCAACCACATAGGTATCATAACAGATTAGTTGATAAATAACAAGAACAAATGTATAATGAGTGGGTAGCTAGCCAAAAAAGGTAAAGGTATTCATATAAAAATTGATATTCCCTTAGATGGAGAGTTAGATAAGCAAATGCACAGGTGAATGGACAGACATACAGATTGAATGACACATGGATGGATGGATGGATGGATGGATGGATGGAATAATAGATGGATTGATGGATGCATGCATGCATGGGTGGGTGGGTAGATGAGTGGGTACACAGGTGGATGGATGGATGGATGGATGAATGGATGAATGGATGGGTGGATGGATGGATGGATGGATGGATGGATGGATGGATGGGTGGATAAGTGGATGGATGGATGCTTGGACAGATGGATGGACAGACAGATATTATGAGATGAATAAGATATGAAAAATACCATGATTGATATTGAAATTAAATATGAGTACCTGTCAGTGAAACTCATTCTATTTTTATTGCTGCATGTTGTTTGTAAACTTTTTTTGGTAGCAGGACTTGTACTCAGTGCTTTGCACTTGTCAGGCAGGCACTATGCCACTGAACTATATCCTTGGCCCACTGTATAGTTGTAGTACATGATATTTATATTTGTTTTGGTATATGTATATATTACATTTCATAGTAATACATAAAAATAATATATGATACATAATACGTAAAACAATTATGTATTACTTTCCACATATATATTGTACATTTTATATTATCTTATCCTATTGCATATCTTATTTATATTATGAATTATATTATATATCACATGTTGTATTTTACATTTTGTATCATATATAACACATAGCTAATACATATATTGTATCATAAAATAAACATTTGACATTATATATCATTCAAAATATGTTGCATATTATATATTGCTTTACATATATAGTTTAGATACTACATATTATATATTTATATAATGTTTTGCATATATCATATATTAGATAGTATATATTATGGTGTTTATATTTTATATTATATGTAATATCTGACCTATAGAACATATAATATTATAGATAGATAGATAGATAGATAGATAGATAGATAGATAGATAGATAGATAGATAGATAGATAATATCTGGGACTGGCCAGCTAGCTCAGCTAACTAAAGTGCCTGCTTAGGCAAAGCTTAGGGGCCAGGCTCAACCCCCAGCACTGCCTAGCATGTCGGCCCTGCCCCTGGGGCATGCTGAGACTGAAACTGAGCCTGGGCTTGGTGGGGCATACCTGTAATCCCAGTGCTTAGGAGGCTGAAAATAGGAGAATAACTATGAGTCCAGTCTACATAGTGAGACCCTGACCAGTGGTTCTCAACCTTTCTAATGCCATGACCCCACAGTATAGGTCCTCATGTTGCAGTGATCCCAAACCAAAAAGTAATTTTGGTGGTTACTTCAAAACTATAATTTTGCTTCAGTTATGATTCGGAATGGCTTTAGGCGACCCCTGTGTTTTGGTCGTTCAACCCCCACTGGGGTCGAAACCCACCAATTGAGAACCACTGCATAATATCTGATGCCTTCCCCCCATTCTCCCTGCTGCCTTTACCCCGATCCCCTCACCAATCTCCAAAAAATCTGTCTCCTTGTTTCCTTTCAATGTTCTTTACTTTATTCTAATGTATTTATACTTTGGTTGCTCACATAAGAAAAACCATGTTACTTTTTACTAATGATTTGGCGTCCACAGCATTTCACTTAACATCATGTTCTCAAAACCCATCTATTTTCCTGCAAAGAAAGTGAATTCATTCTTCTTTAGGCCTGAGTAAAATTCTATTGAAAATGGTGACACTATAAACATGGGATATGCACATGTCACTCTATGGTCATTTCAGTGTGATCATTTTGTCTCTTTCAATAATATACCAAGAAGAAGCAGAGCTAGTAAAATGGAATTCTAACTTTTTGGTTTTTGAGGAATCCTCATCTTGGTTTCCATAGTGATTTGCCACCTTGCTTTCCCACCAGTGATGAAGGGTTCTTTTGTTCTCCAAACTTCCAGCTTTGTTGCTTCTTGCATTCTTGATAGTAGCCATCTTGCCTGGAAAAAGTTAGAATCTCAGTTATTTGATTTGCATTTAAAGTCAAAGACATTCTCAACATTTTCATTTTTTAACATGTTTTGAAAAATAAGAACAAATATATTGCCAGGCGTGGTGGCACACGCCTGTAATCCCAGCACTCGGGAGGCTGAGGCAGGAGGATTGGTGCGAGTTCGAGACCAGCCTGGGCTACAAAAGTGAACTCAAGGCCAACCAGAACTGCATAGTGTGACCCTGTCTCAAAACGACAAAAAAAAAAGAACAAATATAAAAACAAAGCAAAACAGAACAGTAAAAATGATGCCAAATTTCAAAACAAGAACAGCAAATTAATAATGGCTATTATAGTACATATTGTTATCAAATTTGTTGCTCAGATTACCAGATATAGGCATGCAAGATTGATAGAACAGTTGAATATTACTTCCTTTTTGTCAGTTATTTCACTTCTTTTTGAGAACTGTTTTCATTTTATTTGCCCATGTTTTGATTGTTTGGGGTGTCTAATTTTTAAGTTCTTTATATACTCAAGTATGGTCTCTATCAAAACAGCAGAAGTGGGCTGACAAGATAGCTCAGCAGACTAAGTACCTGCCTTAGAAAGTGCAGGGCCCAGGATTTGATCCCCAATACTGCATGCCAAGCCAGACCTGCCCTTGGACATGCTAACCAAATTGGTGCACTCCTGTAATCCCAGAGCTGGGAACGCTGAAAACAGGAGGATCGCTATGAGCCCAAATCCAAGCTGCATAATGAATCCCTGTACCAAATACAAGAAAGAAAGAACGAAAGAAGAAAGAAAGAAAGAAAGAAAGAAAGAAAGAAAGAAAGAAAGAAAGAAAGAAAGAAAGAAAGAAAGAAAGGAAGGAAGGAAGAGAAAGAGAGGGAGGGAGGGAGGCAGGCAGGCAGGCAGGCAGGCAGGAAGGAAGGAAGGAAGGAAGGAAGGAAGGAAGGAAGGAAGGAAGGAAGGAAGGAAGGAAGGAAGGAAGAAAGGAAGAAAGGAATCAGAAGAAGCAAAATACTTTTCCACTGTGTAGGTCAAGTAAAGAACATCTTAAAGCCTACTCGCCCTTTTTAACCACACCTGAAAACACCTCTGAAGCTTATGTGCACTCTTCAGAATACAGCTGGGTGCACTTAAAATGCAAGAACTTGGCACATTTCTCCAGAAATTCTGTGTTCCTCAAATATTTGAGATCACTTTTAGCATGATCATGGATGCTTTTCTAAAGCTTTATAAAATCACTGATATACTCCAGGAGGGATTATAAAACTCGCTGCCTTATACACCATATTGAAGTGCTTTAACCCCACCAAGCATAAGTATCAAAAAGATTTAATATTCGAGTGTGTGCCAGGAGGACAAAATGGCTGAGAATGTCGAGGTTAACTTTTGCACTTTAAATCAGGAGGCTCTCTGACATTATTGAACAGCACACCAGAACCAGATAAGGAGCAAGGGGACACGGGGGCTTTCAATTTTGTGTACCTAAGTTTAAATGTGTAAAGTTCTATTTAACTCACACTGATCTAAGTGAAATGTAAAGTAATACCTACGATGACTCATACGGATACATCACAAAATATTCACAGAGGTGTCCTATTTTGCAAATGTATAAAGACCTCTGTAAATGGCCATATGGAAAGAATTAAACATCTATGAACCCCTCAAATATTCTACACTGAAAGCCTGCAGATCTTTATCAAGAACCTATATGAAGTCAAGTAAACATTTTTTTCCTTATGCATATAAGCATGCAAAATTTGCTAAGATTCTGCAGGAATTCCAGGGTGCACAGTCATAGCCAATATAGAACTTTTATACTCATGTGCAAAGGACCCTATTTCAGAAATTGAAATTGTTTCTCAGTGACTTGGAACTGACTACTTGTATTGAAATGAGGCATATTTGAGGGTTGGAGAGATGTTAGAGCAAATGTAGACATTAATTGGTCTGTATCAGGCTTTGCTCTGGACAAACTAAAACATACAATTATCCAATAATGATATACCTGGTGTCATCGCCCACCCTGAGCCTTCTATTGTCTAACACTTTTAAACTCTCTGAGACTAGCCCTCTTATCACTCAGAGATAGCAGATGGATTTCAGTGGCTGTGTCATTATTTCTGCACATGTTAAGGGTAAAGAAAATGGGCAGCTGTTTCCAGATTATCCAGAACATTCTATGTCAAGTAAATATTTGAAGTTAGAGATCTGGAGCAAAACTTAGGCTCATTTGTTTTATTCTATTAAAAAAAGACTCAGATTTTCTAAGTATAGGATTTCTTAGTTAACACTGACACAGTATGGGGATTACAGTGTCAAAGGCAACTTGCAGGAATATAAAGCACGTGGTGCTCATTGTGTGCCATGAATAATAAAGTCCTTTCTCCTTAACCCAAGAGTCTTGTATTTTCCAGCATTCTCACATTTGTTGCAGACTAAACTACTAGGTTACACATAGGGCAAAGTTTGAGTCCTTTCATAGTCCTAAATGCATTTATTGGGCAAAGACAAAACAAATAATCATTAGAACAATGCTGTCCAGTTCATCTGAGTCCTAGGAAGAACATTGCACTGGGGGCTAGAGATGCCCCTTGGTGCAAGAGTGCAGTGCTACCCCACTGCAACCTTCCAAGTGGCTCACAGCAAATTCTTCACTTCTAGTTCTTAGCTTCCTTATCTGTGAGTGGTCAGGGAAGAGAGGTGGCTTTTAGGGTCTTTCTAGCACCTAATTATTTACAGTTATGACTCTGTCAGTATATAGGGTAACTCTATCCTTTACTATTTCCATAAGATTTATACGTGTATAGCTGTGCATAACAATATAAAAAGTAAAAGATATTGCAGTTGGGAATCTTTTTTAAAGAAGACTTGCTCTATATGTATCCATATTTATACTCTGATCAACCTTAAGTTTCTTCCAAAACACTGGGGCACTCTAAAAAATGCCTCAACTTTTTTTTTTCTTTAACTAGTTTTTAAACTGTAATAAAACAGCATTTACATTCATGTGTGTTATAAGTCAAATGTTAACATCATTCATTGACCTTACAAAATGTAAATGACATAAAGTACAACTTGCAAAATAAGCCTACACTGATACAATTCAACTCTGGACTACTTTTTTAGGATGGAAAGTTTTAAAAATCACTTTGTATTTTCTATTTGACTGATTAGAAACTTGAAATATCAAGAAGAGTATTAAAAACACTAATATCAGACATAGAGGAATATATTGATATAAATGACCATGATACTTCTGCTGCAGTTTTTATCCCTTTTCAGGCAAAGTTTTTATTTTGATTCTTTTTAATTTCTGTACTTAAATGCTGCAATAATTTGAAAATGGTTAATGAAGTTCACTCCATTACCAATGAAGAAGTTATTACTAAAGTCTTCATTGCGTAGACTTTGATTGCATATGTACTTTGCTATCATGACCCCTAACAAAGAAGTAGTAGATCTAAATTTGAAAGAAATGAATCAGAATGAAATAAGATATATAGAAAAGACAGCATCAAGGAAGAACTACAGAGCTAGGCTTGGCGGTGCACACCTGTAATCCCAGCCCTTGGAAGGCTGAGGTAAGAGGAGCACTGCAAATCCAAGTTCAGCATGTGCTACAGAGTGAAACTTTGTCTCATAAAGAGGAAGAAATACAGGCCTCATAGCTAGTTCAAATACAAACAAGTAAATAAATAACTGCTCCTACATCTTCTGTGACAGGGAATATAATGACAATTTCAAAAGAAATACAAAAGTCAAAAAGGGTAGCCAATATAGAAGAAAAAATGATGAGCACAGTTTTTTTTTTGGTTTTTTTGTTTTTTTGTTTTTTTTTTAAGTTAAGAGTTTGATGCAACAATGGGACATCCTGTACAAATCCTAAAGCAATAGGCCAGAATTGAGGAAAGCTGAGCTAGAATTTACTGATGAAGTAAGCATCTGTGCCCCTAGACTACAAGCATCAATATCAGAAATCATGTGTTATTCCTGAAGCTGGAAGCACTGGCCATCCTGTAATTTTCTTTTACTCTTTCCTATAAAAGACCACCTTTTGATTTTACTGCCACTCTGTAAATTGCCTCAAATCTCACTCACTTTTCCTCATTGCAGTGTCAGACCCAAATCTATCTCCACATCAAGTGTGAAGTTCTAAAACAACATTGTGTATATGCAAACTAAATAATTATGTCTTTCTTTACCTCAGAAGTATGGAAACATGAAACAGTTATAGTAAATCACTTTCCTTAGTCAATGTGAGTAGGAATGTCTGCATTACTAGAGAAAAGACCTGACAATTTCTCTTTGACTGTGGCATATATAGCATCATCAAAATGAGAAGGTAAACGCTGAGAAACGTTTTTGTGAATGTTGGAAGAATTGAGTGTTCAGCAGAAGCTAAGTGAAAATGTCAGGCTCGAATGAAGACTTCATAACTTCACACACTGGTGATTGCTACATAGCAAAATCTAATTGTGGTTTCACAAGAGCAGGAAATCGAACTTTCAAAAATAATGTGTATCCCAGAATATACTAGAATGGTTTCTACTTTACAAACACACACACACACACACACACACACACACACACTCGCTATATCCCTAAGGTAAATATCCATTCACCACATCTCAACCCTGGAGTCCATATTTTTTCTAAAAGTAATTTTATAGATAGGAAAGTTTTCAAAGTTTCCATCAGAATATAATCAAGAAGTAGCAAGGACTGTTGCTGGTGGTAAGATTGCTCATGGGACTAAGCACCTGTGTAAGCAAGCACAGGGACCTGGGTTCGCTCTCCCACACCACATGCCAGGCCGGCCTCATCCCCAGTACACTGAGCTGGCCACTGAGACCAGGCAAGGTGGCATGTGCCTGTCATCCCAGCATTGGGGAGGCTGAAAACAGGAGGATCACTATGAGTTCAAGCTGCATAGTGAGACCCTGTACCATTTACCAAATACATTAAAAGAAAGAAATTGCAAACTACATTGAGAGAAAATTTGGATACTCTTAAAGTAGTTATTCAATATTTCATTCTGTAATATGAATATTGATGGAAATGTCCCACTGGTCAACATGAAAATCTTCCCTGTGAAGGGAAAATGCATGAACTAGAACATCAGCTTTTGCAGCTCTTCCTTTACCTTTAGGGCCACTGAAGACAGAGGTCAGGGTGGTAAACGGATGCTTGTTCTCTTGACATGTGGAGGGAGATTGAGAAATTCCCGTGCTGTTTTGAGTGGCTGCATTTCAGAACAAATATTGTCCTATCCAGAGTAATTAGAATAAGTGGCTAATTAAAAGCTTTTGCCTTCTGAGCTTGGGTAAGCAAATCAAAGTGGCAAGCTCTCACTCCGGATCACATTATTCTGAAAACCTAAGAGAGAGCCTGTGATCTCATCTGAACATTTGCTGATGTCTACAAGGAAAATGTTGGATTGGGCTCTCAGCTGAGACTGAAAAACTGTATCTAGGTTTAGAATAAATAGTGAATTTTCTAGTTAAACATTTAGACAAAACATCACTTGATTTTCCACTATGGTAAAAATAAACAATGTTGCAGTTCATCGAGACCATTTTGGCTCACTGTTAATAGCTGCATATCTTGATTAAAACTCACAGCAATATAAAATTACTCAACCTGCATTCACAAAGGAGACAAGAAAGGTATGGGAAAGTTAAGTAAGTTTTGTAAATTCCATCAGTTCTCAAGAACTAAGGCTGAGCATAGGCACCCAACATAATGACTCAAGAAGCATCTTCTTACCAGCAATCTGGACCACAGTCAACTCAGGAATCATATGTGAATACAGGAGATAAAAATGGGACTCAATTACAAAAAGAACTCTTCAACTTTTTCACACACTTGTTATTATAGTACTGTCTGTAGTTTATAGTAACAGATAATAATCATGACTTCCTATTAGTAAAGGTGGCTAATTCACCTCTATAATTTTCACTTTTAACATGTATTCTAAGGCATTTTTACTTAAATATTCCTTCCTAGTCAATAATTTTTGCTTTAGTTAAACTAAAAGAAAATCCATTCAGGTTATTTCATGTAATCACATTTCTTATGCTTTTCCTTAATTCTAAGGACAATTGATAGATTTTAAATGTTTCCTGGCTCTACTTATTAAAATTGATTTTTCCTCCAGTTTTAATTCTGTAGGTATTAGTTATCTGGGAAACAAAGAAAAGTACAAATCATTTCCACTCTTCTAGTTTTGTAAAATGTGGGCAGTTATGCATATATTTCAGACATTTGCTCCAAGACACTTATTTCTTGGCTTCCACAAACATCAGTGCTTAGAGTTACTGTTACATTTCAATAAACTGATGTGTTCCAGACTGGGGATTTGGAACTATTTGTTCTCTGAGCTTTGTACACATGAGCTTATTCATACAACTATCCCATAAAGCCTCTACCATTATGCACAACGAGAGCAAAGGACTGTGGTACAGAAAAGTTAAATAACGCCCTCAAATCATAAATTATGAGTGACAAAATGTGTTCCAAAACCAGGATTATGTGCCTCCAAGACTACTATTTGTTCTTATCACATTGCTACTCCAACATACCCTGGAAGCTATGAAAAATTAAACTAGATGCTTACTGTAAAGTCGTAAGTCTGTTCCACTTTTGGCTTAACTTTATAAACATTATAATGCATAGTCTTTGGTTTGAGGTAAATAAAAACTCAATTTAGCTGTAAATCCATAATTATCTCTTTCCCTTCTGACTGTCACAATAATCCCTAGCATTTCTGACTTCCTCTAGTGCTGGTACTTACATGTATGACCTTGCTCTTGCATCAACTGTAGATATTTCTTTCTTTCCCAGTTCCCTATACAGTCTCTTTCATCTCAGGCTGTTAACAGGTATTTATTTCACTTCTACAAGCAGTCATGCATAAAAATATGATCATAGATATTCATGTCATTTCTTGAGCCCCACACATGCTGATTTAACCATCACATCATTCATAGATATTTATTTCGTCAGGACAAGAGGAACAACATAAATAATTAATAGTGATTTCCCTGATCTTGCCTCTAAGCCAAACAGCTTTCACTAGGACTGATTGAAAGAGAAATACTGTATTTATGAAGTTCTCTGGCATTTCAATATTTAACTTCCATTTTATAGCTCACAAAATATTAGTGTAGCCCACAAAAAGAACTGTGAAAAGGCAATAATTCAAACTAAGAACTTGAGAAATCATCCAAAAATAATAAAGTGTTGTGAATGCTTTAAAAAAGGTACCAGCAAAGACTTATATTCTGGACATCAAATTTAAATTTTAACCTCAACAAAAAAAATGAACATGATGGTTATTTAATAAAAATAAATTACATTTTGCCTCATTTCCCAAGTACAGTAACAACTTCAAATAGTAGCCTAAGCCGGGCGTGGTGGCTCACGCCTGTAATCCCAGCACTTGGGAGGCTGAGGCAGGAGGATTGGTGCGAGTTCGAGACCAGCCTGGGCTACAAAAGTGAGCGCAGGACCAGCCTCAACTGCATAGCAAGACCCTGTCTCAAAAAGACAAAAAAAAACAAATAGTAACCTATTCGTGTTGTGCAATGACTTTCGTAGCTTAAAAACCAGCCCCTCTCAAGTCTCCAATCCCCCACCCCCACTCCACTCCCATTTTGGGCAAATTATTTAATCTTCTATAGCTTCACTTTTCTCATCAGAAAAGTGTAAAATTCGCAGTGTTAAATCCGAACACACATGCACATATTCTTTGCGTACACATATATCAATAAAGGATGCTTGAAACATATGTAGCAAGTCCTCAGCAATAGTTATCTCCATCCTTTCTGTTCTTTTTCTTTATTTATATCATATCCTTGTATGCACACTTAGATAAATATATTATATTCTTCAAAGCTTTGCACTACAGTGAGTTCAGGGCAACAAAGTAAAATGTAAGTCTTAACATGAGCTGGGTGTGGTGATGCATGCCTGTAATCTCAGCACTCAGGAGGCTGAGGCAAGAGGACCATTGAAGGTTTGAGACAAACCTAGGCTCCAAAATGAGCTCAAGGCAAGCCTAAGCTGTACAGTAAGACCCTCTCTCAAAAACACCAAAACTAATTATTTAATTAATTATAATGTAACATGTGGGAAAAATTATTTATCAAAGTAAAGTAATATTTTGAACAATAACTTTAAATTTCAAAATTCATCCAAAATCCCACCCTGCACAAAAATCTCGGAATGTTAAAGATAAGATTCATTGGACTAGGGTCGTCTTTATCTGGGGCTTTTACCAGCACTGCCTGGGGAGGTCTTACAAGTCCTGTAGCCTCAGACTCGACATCCAGACATCTGTGTTCTCAGTCCTTGCCTGCTGCACAGGTAGAGTCAGCCTCATTCTTTTCCAGTTTGAAGGTGAAAGGTTCAAAGCTTGAACTTGGAGTTAGTGAGGAAGGCTGAACTGAAAGCTGAGAAACAGAGAGTAGAGAGAGTGCTGAAGATCTAGGGATGTGACAGCTTCATTCTAACCTTTGAACCTGTGAAGTTAGGCAGCTGCGCATCGCCTCTTTCACCACTTACCGCTTCCTCAGCCTAGAATGATCCCTTACTGTGCTATCTCATAAATGCCCATGTTTCTGTATTGACCTGGGGAGGCACAAGTTAGCTTCTGGCTCTTTTTAGGATTAGAAACATAACAAAATATTATATAGTTGCTTTATTACAGTAAGACTTAGAAAATCACCCTGAAGATTAAGGTTTATCTAAGTAGCCATTATGTATAGATAGTGTCAAGGTGATTTTTTAATAGCACCTTTTTTGGGAGCAGGGAGGTAGGGGCCTACAGGGTGCTCAGGGTCTTACTACCAGATAGTGATCCATCTGTTTACAGCCTCCAAAGAGCTGGGATTACAGGCATGCGCCACCATATCCAGTCTCAGTTGCCATCTCAGTGTACTCCTGGGGCTGGGCTGGCACACCAGGCCCGGGATAAAACTCCCAGCCCCTGCGCCTGCTTGCAGATGCTTTAGTCTGTTGAGTTTTTGTCCGGCCCTAATAGTGCCTTTAGATACAGGAGGACTATATTTTCTTATAATATTCACTGTTTTCTCATGTTGCACCAATTTTTAAATACTCAAGACTCTATCCAATACCAAGTCACCAACAAAGTTAGTTTGCTTTTGATTTGTTCCCTCTCTGAGAGACAGTGCACTGTTCTCTTTGGTTTACCCCAAGGAAAAGAATTGGGCTATCAAGGGGCAGCCTAGTGAACAGAATATCAAGCCATATGACAGGCTGTGTGTGTCACAACATCTATCCCTCCGTTATCTCGTTGTGAGCACACGCACACATCTGCAATGTATACAGCACTTCAGGTGTACCAGAGATTAACAGCAGAAGATATATGAGTTGACAGAGAAATCCCTGATTTATTTAACAAGCACACTAAAGCTAATGGAAGCACGGAAACCCTCACAGGAGCAGATAGGAAGCATATGGCTTTTCTCTTGGCCCTGGGTTCCCTGGGGGGGACACAGCTGCCAGAGACGCTTCAGCCAGGGAAGGTCCTGCTAGCATTCAGAATACAGCCAAGCTCCTGCCATGCCACAGCCCTCCAAACATGGGTTACATAACACTACTCCAGAGGAATGTAGGAGAGGAAGCCATGTGCCTCTACTAGCAGAGACTTTAAAACTTTCAAGTTCTAAAAGTCCTAGAAAATGTGTGCCAGAAAGCCCATATCCGTTTCTAGCAAAGAAAAAGACTGAGCTTTCCCTTTGTAGTATCTCTCTTTCTCTGTAATTCTGTTGTCTGTAAAATCTAACAGAATACTTCAGGTGCCAATTTGATTCATTTTTACCTGGTACTTCCAATATAGAGTTCCATCTGATGATAATAACAGATTCCCTTCTCTTAAATATATTTAATCACTACTGTGTGGAAATTCAATTGTTTGTTGAAGTTTAGGAAAAAGATGAATGGATTTTAACCCCAGTCTCCCTCAGTTATAATTGTTGTTCAAATCTCTGCTGATTGTATGCATTGAAGGCTCCCCAGCTCAGATTCATAGCAATTCTCCTACCTAAGCACTGGGATTACTGGGCAGCCCCACCACGCCCATTTTCAGGGCCAGCACAGTGCTCCGGAGCAGACACAACCAAGGTTCCAGGGATGACTCAACTGGGGCTCCAGTGCTTGCACATGCAGCACCAGAGATCCAGCCCAGGTCCTTGTGCTTGCCAGGCAGGTGTTTAGACTGCTGAGCTATCTCCCCAGCCCTATTTTTTACAAGCATTTAGTTAACCCTTGTGCATGCTGAAGTGTGGATATCATTGCTTTAATGTTACCCTACACACACTTAAACTGATTCCTTCACGGTGGAAATTCTAGTATGATAGTTTCTCTTTGGCTCTGTTTAAAAAGTTCACATCATTGACTGACATCATTGTAATCTAGTCACTATGCCAGCCTGAGCTCAGTGTGCCTACATCAGAACAAACTGACAGTCAAGATATATTGTCAAAGGCATAAACTTTCAAAGTGCATGTCATGAAAAATGTTATCTAGTTTCTTTCTGTCTTGAGTTTTGTTAAAACAAAACTATTTTGGTCTGTGCATGCATTCATGCCATCTGTTTCCTTGCAGATATCAAAGTTCTATATTGTTTTGCATTGAGCAAAAAATATTTATTTCACCCTTCCATATGATGTTTATTCATCCTCATTTCTTTCCATTCCAACTTTCTCTAATCAGATTCAACCTTTTGCATTGAGGTATTAGTATTTATGCTTCATTTTGTTCCTAATTTGGCTTAAAAAATCTTATATATTCTTATCTTATGACATTCTATATGGATTTCTTATTTAAACATATATTCCTTTGAAATGTATATTAATGCATATTTATATCTTTGTTATTTCTTGTATAAACATATGAGATATGATATATATTGAACACATAAAACAGATTATTTAAATTAAGTTGTTCATCTCACTTTCTTCTGTTTATTCTTTGGTAGATATACAGATTAACACATTTTAAACTCATAAGAAATATATTCTAGTTTAAATTAGTTTGCATTTCACAATCCAAAGCACAGAAAACTAATGAGAAAAAGAGTTTGGATAACTGAGGCAAAGAGCTAGGTTAGTAATGACTGCTGGATATGAAAGATCAGATGTTATCTGTTTTAATAAATCACTTTTCAGAAATTTTCTACTTCACATAATTAAGTTGGATCTAAGTTCTGATATTCATTGCCTCTGATGCTCTCATAATTTTTTTTGCAGTGCATTGACTCATATTTTCTAAGCAGCATCGTGGGGCTGTAAGAACACATTGCATTAGGTTGCATAATTCATTAGATTCAACAGTGGATGTCACCGATGGGTTTCTTTTTTCAGGGTGCTCCCTAAGTGCATCCAGACCCAGCTTACCTAGCAGCAGTTTGAGATGCAGACTTAGCATATTGTTTCTTGGGGAATGCCCTTGAATGTGCTCCGGTAGCTGTCTTATGTGAGCCTTGAGCAGAATTGCTGAGAACCAGAGATGAAGTGGGTCCTGAGCAGCATGCAGTAGCCCTGGGTGTCTGTGCCTGGTTAACCATCTCAGGAAAGCTGCTTGAGAAATGTCAGGATCGCTGTTGAATGATTAAGCACAGGCGGTGCAAGCCAGGGCTGCACCTGGGGACCGGCAGCTGGCTCGAGTTACAGCACACCTGTGCAGAATTCCAAAGCAGGCCCCGTGCTTCCAGGTAAGCCTCTCATCTTCACTCCTTCCGCTCCAAGTTCCTATTGAGAAGTGTTTGGAAGCAGTTAGGACTTTTCTTACGTTTGAAAGTTGATGTTATTTACCTTTTCTAGGGGGTGTATATTAATATGTGCATTTTCTGAAAGAGACTAAAGACAGAAATAAATACAGGGCTGGCTGGAGTAAATAATAGCCTGGAATTTTAACCAGAAAAACAAGAAAGAAAAGAAACAAACCTCTAGGAGGACCTATCATGAGAGACTTAACAGTATGACTTTTTATTAATCTCACATGCCAGGAAAAAGTCCTTTAATAAGATAGATAGAATAGAACAGAATCATTCATCAAAATGCTTGCCAGTGGGGAAAAAGTTAATCAATCAAATGCAAACATTAGTAAAATGAGGAGAACTAAGAAACTCTAAGTGTACCACAGTTTCATATGAACTTTCATTTGTCTTTTGCGAAGCAGAATAAAATGGCTGTCACTGCCTTTAATCACCTGAGAACCAGACTTCTTTTCAGACTTCTATCATTTATTGTTCAATACACTTGTGTAGGAGTCCAGGATCCAGCAGGCTGAACAGAGCATAGTTTATTTATGGGATTTGTGTCAGTGGCTGAATGCTGAAGGGCCAACACTTTTGCTTACAGAAAACTGAAATAGGTGTAGTAAGGATCAACTGCTCTGTCTCAAGTTCATTTTAAGACAGAAAGCCAAGTGTAAATTGTCATTTGAGGAGTGAGAAATGGACATAAGAAAACTTGAATCCCTACATTGTCTTCCTTTAACCTTGAGGAACTATGAGAAAACCTTGCATTTAAAAAGAAAAGATGGATTATTAGGTACAGAAAGTGGTACACAGTTCCCACTGATGATATTCCAAAAATGAATCCTTAAGAGCAGATCCTGTTAAACTCTTTTCACGTTGCTAGGAGCAATTGTTACCATAGGAACAATGATACTAGAAAGCATCACTTACATGCACCCAGAACATCCAGCCCAAAAAGTAATCTAATTAAAATGCCTGTTAAATTATAGGCTGTTGTCCTTTGAAGCACTTGTGTGTGCCTAATACAATTTAGTAAGCCCTCTTTCAGGCAAACGTATGTACATTTTCCCACTGGCAGTTTTCATCAATTTATAGACTCCCTCCCTTTATTGCATTAAAGTTTTGCCTTTCTTCAGCATATAAGAAAAAAAGGCAAAATTTTCTGAGCAAGCTGTCATCATTCTTAGAAAGAGCCACAGTGTGTTGTGTGCACCACCTTGGTGGGTCCCCCCTTAGTCGGCTCCCGGAATCAGAGCAACATTGACACTGCTGCAGATTTGGATTGTGAGTCTGACAATGCTCTAGTTTTATCTTGAATTGTATTTTAAAGACTTCAAATCCTCAAATTCCTTAATACTTTTTCTAGTTTTCACTAACAATTACATTCTCTTGTTAAAATGAAAAACATTCAGCTCAACCCTCTCTGGTAAATGCCCCTCTCATTTTCCCCCTAAATGAATAAGTAATAAGACTACATTACAGAGCTTTTGGTTGCAGACTCACGATTCTAAGAAAATACTAATTCAGATTACAGATATCAGCGAAACCCAAAAGATAGATGTCTGACTTTGGGATTTAAAGTGTTAACACATCCAGGAAACAAACTGGGGCGCATGTTCCCTTGCTGTGAGAAGATTTGCAGGCGGCCTGCAGACTTGCTGGGCGCTGGAGTCTGGAGTGCAGAGAAGTTCCCGGAAGATGACGCACAGCCCCCTTGACCGTGATAGGCTTCTGCTAATAGCCCATCCATCACCACCTCCCTGACTTATCATTCCCTCAAAAATTAGCTCATTTATTTTACTACAGATCAAATTACTTTTCAATTTCTATCAACA
Source organism: Myocastor coypus (assembly GCA_004027025.1). NCBI lineage: Eukaryota > Metazoa > Chordata > Mammalia > Rodentia > Myocastoridae > Myocastor > Myocastor coypus. The sequence continues at coordinate 8,476 of PVJA010002708.1, read as the reverse complement.
AAGTATGCTATCTATTACTGCAGCGCCATAATATATCGGCAGGCTACCAAACTTACTTCCCCCTAAATCCCAAAAGCAGACAGGAAAGGCAGAGTAGATCGCACCTGTTAGCCAGGGGTCCAACTTGCTTCGTTTATCAGGAACAGAGCCTCCGGTCCAAGGTGACACCCTTCAGTGAAACACTTCCTCTCTTTGCCCTTCATCTGGAGCAGCATGGTTTAGCAGTCTCAGGATGCAATGGGATAAACGAAGGAGGTGCTGGTTTCATATCTCAGGACGCTTCCCAAGTGCACACACACCTTAGGCCTCCAGATGCTGACTTAGACAGTACCAGGCGGTGGTCATGGAGTTAGGTCAGTACCCTTCACTCAGGGTAGTCACGAGTCAGGGCTCCATGCTGACCTCTCAGTGCTCTTCACACCCTGCCTCATCTTGCTTAAGGGAATCTTGTTTCCCAAGAAGTTAGCCACAGACTTATCTTCCAATGTGCTTTCATTTTAAAGTAACAGTAAGGCTGTCTTACCTTTTCAGGGACGAATTAGCCTTTTATCCACCCACGAGACTGAAATCAAAACATTGTTTCCTCCCACTGAGCTGCAGCCTAACCGCACTTTATACATTTTGTGTCCTGCCAGTGTTCATGTCATGAAGGGCTTGGTCCCTCAGTAATCAAGAGTCTCCCGTTCTGACCTAGCCCTGAGCAAACTGCCCTCCAAATACAGATCATAGAAAAAAAAAAAAAAAAAAAAAAAAAAAAA
>PVJA010002707.1:88959-104148 GCA_004027025.1 Myocastor coypus | reverse complement strand
CACCAATCCTCCTGCCTCAGCCTCCCGAGTGCTGGGATTACAGGCGTGAGCCACCATGCCCGGCTAAAATATATATATTTTGAAATAAATCCTTGTTCAGTCACTAAGAGTTGTTCTAGGGTGTGCTTGAACTTGCAGTCCTCCTGCCTCGGCCTCCAAAAGTGCTGGGATTACAGCTGTGTGCCATGACACATAGGTTAGAAAACATCTTTTATGAGACGTTCACACACACACATTTTTGTGAATTCAAGTACATGTCTACACATCTGCAGACATCGTTTGGAAATCTGAATGGCTTCTTTCTCAATATTTCAATCTCCAGCCATTCATGTTTTGAAGTGATTCCTAGTCTATTTCAAGTTTGAGCTGAGTTTCATCATAAAAACCCAGAGAGGAAAGAAACAAACTGCATAGATTCCACTTGGCAAGTCAGGGCCCTGCAGATCTGACTGTGGTTCAGCCTCTGGCGCCATCAGTTGGGCTCCAGATCAAAAGCTGTGGAAGGAGGTAATTAGCAGGGACTCGAGACGACTCGGTTGGCAACAGCAGGCTTCTTATAGCCACTGGGAAAGTGGGTACGAAGGGATTCAAGGAAGTTCGCTAAAACAATATTTCTATTGCAGAATGGAGGATTACAATTATAGAGCCATTTTTATGGCAGGAAAAGTGCTAACATACATATTGACATATTTGCTAAGGGGTCAGTGTCTAACTACAAAGCTCGGCCACTACAGATGACAGTCCTTAGAGCGCCTCACTCAGTGAGGGGATGAGGACAGAAGACAGCACCTTCTAAGCCACCCTCAACGGTAAGAGGGAGACTTGACCACGGCCAGGAGACCACGGACAACTCTTGGCATAAAAGGATACAATTTCCCACCCCATTAATTCTAGTAGAAATTAAAACAAGGAGATGCATTTTGCCAAGGCAATAAAAATATAATTATGTAGGTCACATCGAGAGGATAGTCTTCTGAATCTTGCCTATTCTGGCTATTGATTTTTTAAACATAAGCATTAAACAGAAAAAAATACTGGCTAAGTTCAAGCCGCTCAGTTTGGCTTTTGAAGCAATCATTTACAGAAGAAGGCAAAATGGCTTCGAGAGGAACAGAAGATGAGAAGATTCTGTTCCAAATTGACCATCTGAAGGAATGTTTATATTTAAAAAAAAATGAGTTGGTCAGTGACTCGTCAGGGAAAAATTTTTAAGCTTTCTTCAGGGAAACCCCAGTAAATAACACGTACAATCAAATGGAGATGGCATTGTCTGTTTTGTTGGATTGTTCCATCCACATAATAAAGCTTTTGGCAAAAAAAGAGCATTCTGAATATGATTATTCTCTCTGGGAAATCCCTAAACAGCAAGAACTACTGTGGCTTCCTTAAGCTTTTCCAGAATATTTTCAATCTCAGACTTGCATGTGAAATGAAAACTTGGAAGAAGTATGGGCGAAAATCTGCTTTTTGTTAGAGGGTTGAGGATTTTCGGTTGGTTACTTCCATGATTCACACTGCACTTCATTCCTCTGAAACTCAAAGCCGCATATCATGAAAAGCAACACAGGCTGGAGTTAATTCTTCCTGCTCCGTCCCCAGGAGAACGGACAGCGCTCAGTGTGCCCCTCATGACACATGGGCAAATCACATACTTTAAAGGAGATCTGGAGTCCTACATTTTAAGAAAAAATCAAACAAACAAACAAACAAACAAAACAACAACGTAGTGCTGAACTGACATAATCTATAACAGTTTCAGTTCCTCTCTTTCTAACTAGCAAAAGCTTTTGGAATTTTATTGTTTTGGTTCTTCAAGAATATTATGCAAGGAAAAAGAAACAGGTTGAGCCTAAGTAAATTGTACTCTAAGTGATTAAAGAAAGCCCTGTTTCTTGAGGGAGCGGGAACTATGCAGTTTGTTTCCCCAGGCCCCTGCCCCTAAATCTTTGCTCAAGCCACACGGTGTCTAATCAGCATGTCTTCAGATTATTTTATGTTAAATAAAATTATGGTTAGTCTCAGAGGCTAATGTGTGCATGTGCATATGGCTTCAAAGGCTTCCTAAATTCCTGGCTGAGCTCCCCTGCCTTGAGCAGCCTGACCTGTGATAAAACTGACCACATTAAACCAAGTTCATTGTGATGTGGTTTTTGTTGTTGTTTAACTCAATGGAAAAATATATTTGCAGGATTGTTTAAAAATGTCCCATTTCTCAGGATCTCCCCCCCCCCAAAAAAAAATGGAGAGGACAAAAGTCAGAAAAAGAACAAAGGGACTAACTGATACCAGCTTTACAGATCCCTAAAAGGCAATGGATAAGGTACACAACACTGTGGTACATCACAACTTCTATAACAAGTGCTTATCTTTTAACTACAGAACTGTTGGAATGCATAGACTTAAGGTTTTTTGGATGCATGGATTTAGTGAGAGATAATTTTGTCCCCTTAAAACAAATGAAAAATGACTAATATATTTTAATCTACTGTGTGTTATCAGACTATAGAGTGAATAGTGAATACTTGCTATGCTTTGTGTGAGTGGCTCCCAAAGGTCTATATATAAAAGATCCATAGTGGTCATATTGGGAGTCATCATGGAACTTCTGGAGATGAGGTACAATGGGGAGCCATAGGTCACTGAGGGTGTCCCCTCAAAAGGGACTATGGGATGCTGGCTCTGCCTTTCTCTGCTTCCTAGTGATGTGTACCTTTGTTCTGAAATATGTGTTTGCCATTTTTATCTGCTTCCCAGACCAAATGCACTAATTGTCTCAGGTATTCTATTGTAGTAACAGGAAGCTGGCTACTATAATTCTCCATGTTTGTCAGGGGCTCTGATTGGGCAAAGCTTCTAAGAGTGGTCCACATGAATCTCCATGGTGAGGGCAGCAGAGCTGGCACTCTGGAGCACACAGCAATGCGGTGGGGTAGGGTGGTCCTCCTGGGGAGGACAGGATCTCAGCTATGATTTGCAGTACAGTGGTCCTCACTCTTCCCTTGGGAAAAGTTCCAAGACTTTCTATGGGTGCCTCAGGCCATGGATAATACCCAGTACTATCTATAATATTTTCTTTTCTGATATATGCTTACATATGGATAGTTTTTAACCTACGAATTAGACATAGTAAGATAGTATCAAAAGCTAATAATGAAATAGAATGATTATAACAATGTACTCTAACAAAAGTTATTTTAAACTTTATGATTTTTTTCTGTATTAGTGCAGGGTCTGCAAGGTCTACAGGGTCTCACTACATAGGTCAGACTCAGTGATTTATGAATTGTTTTTCTATTGAGTATTCTATTCAATATTTTCAACTACAATTCAATTGACTCTTTGCAACTATTGTAGATAAGGGAGAAATATGAAACAAATATGCCAATATACATCAGATTCTTAATACATACTAAATTTTCAGAAAGAATCTAATTCTCTCAAATCAAGAAGGAGCACCATTTTCATTTTCTAGTCTTTGAAACTGTCTCTGATTCCAGCCCTTACCATCTTTCTACTACAAAAATCACCCAGTTCCTATTAAGTTGTTCTTCAGATAGCTGCTAGATCAACAATCTAAACACCACTCTGACCTCTCAGAGCTTCTTGAAGGCACAGAATAAGATATGCTATCTTCAGTGACTTGATTTCCTATTGTCCAGGAACATGTCCCACCATGCCTCTCCAGAAAGTCAGGAGTTACCCAGTAGAATGTCTTTACCTATTCCCAAAGCTGCTGTGTGTTACTGCTTTGTGAACTACTGAACCATAACCATGCTTTTACCAACTCCTGCTGTAAGTCTGTTTGACAGTATGCTACCTCCCAAAGATCATAAATTCCTTCACAGAAATCATGACTTGCTTATCTTTGTATTCTTAGCATCTCACTTAATAAAAAGTCGTTGATGTGAGATGAAACAAGTAATAAGTGACATCAGGCCCAACAGGCTGGCACACCGAAATGATGAGCAGTCTAACATCCAGGATGCCTTTACCCATCCAGCTATTGATAGGTTACCTAGGAAACCCTAGCAATACACTGGGTCCTCAAATCAGGAGAAGAGTCAGAAGTATGTTCACCTAAAATATGGCTGAATGCCAAGTGATTGTTGCCCCTCTTGGTGTTTTGTTCTACAAGTAAAACAAAATCTACATCTACCTCAAGCTCCACTACTTTGATGGAGTCTGCCCAGCCATTCATCTATTAGTTTTCAAGCAGGGTGCTGTTCAATCCTCATAACAAGGTGAGGGGACTTAACTGAAATCAGACTGCTAAGGCAGTATGCGCTAATATAATTGTCCTAGAAACAAACTGCTGGAAAACAGAGAGAAACAGAAAATAAGTTTTGTAAAGAAAAAAATTAAAAAATATATATATTATATATATATATATATATATATATATATATATATATATATATATATATATGGACAGCATTCTCATCCTGGCCCCTTCACCAAAAGAGAGCAAACCCAAAGTACCCAGGAGTCAGGGTAGAAATTTAGTTAGATGCAGACTCTAAAATAATCCCAGATTCTAAAAGCATTCACATGGTGAAAAAGAATGACTTGATATACTAAAATATGACCAAATATTTTACTACTCAAGCTTTTCCTCAACTCCCTTCAAAAGGAATTCAGTAGTACTTTATATTCAGAAAAACAAATGTCAGCGAGTACCACGGTCAAACTTGGCCAGGGAAAACGTACAGAAACCACCAGCAAGACAAAATGTGACTGCGCCTCTTTTACAAGTTGGTATTATCCAGCAGAATAACTCTAAAAGGAATGAAGGTTCAAAGAAAGAAAACTATATATTTATAGAGATTAATTTTCTACTTATTTAAAAGTGACAAGCTGAAAAGTTCAGATACTTTATCTTTCCTGATTTGAAGCCATCATGGTTATTCTCTGAGGTCCATCTGAAAGACTCCCTGAAATTGTGACAGTTGTAGAGTTGAGTTCCCTAGCACAAAAAAATACAAAGGGATATGGTAATGACTGCCCTGAACAAACAAATATACAGAAAGCAGTAAGCTCATAGGAGCTCTCAGGGCACACCTGGTGGCCAGTGGCTGCTCTGATCCTGTGCCACCAGAAAGCCCATGAGGACTCTCTAGGTCATGCAGCCAATGGACTGCCAGCAGTCGCTGGGAGAGTCCCCACCAGAGTCAGAGTTGTGAACAGAGCCTGTTCACAGCCTCCTGAGTGATCAGCAAAATGATTTGCTACTTGTCAGAGCTACCAGAAACTTGGGAGGAATGCAATCCAAAAGCAGAATTTCTGGTTAACCTGGAACTACAGTATGGTTCTTCCAGCCTATCCAGCTGCTCTCAGTAAATTCAGAGAGCTTAAATAAATCAGCTTGAAGGAACTCTTCCTCCTTGGTGTCACAAAAGGAATCTTAAGGGATTTTGCCACTTACTCTATGCCTGCTATGTGTGCCTCGTATAGTAATTCCAAACTTCAGAGTTTACCAAAATTAACTTGAGCAGATTATTTAAAATGAATATTCTCAGGCACTATGCCCAGATGTTCAAATTCAGAATACTTGGGAGTGCCGAGGAATCTGCATTTTAAGCAGCAACTTGGGTAGGGCTGATGCAAGGTAAGTGGACACTGGGAATCCTTCCAGAGGCAGCACGGGGCCTTCTTGTCTGCTTTGCAAGCGTGTGCCTCACTGAACACAAATGCTACACGACAGACACAAATGCTGTTTAAAAGCAAGGGTGTGTAAGAATATCATTTAAAAAGATAAGTTCAATGTTAAATTTTTCTTTACTCCAGTACTTCTGAATCTTTAAACTGCAAATATACTGTGTCTCACCAGAAGGCAGATGCAGACCCTAATGTAACACAGAAAGTGTTTTGTATCATCAAATCCTATTCTTTAAACAGGCTGTGCATATTTCAAAAACATAGCTATGAATAAAAATTTATCTAAGAAAATATAAATTCAGGGAGTTCTGAGGAAGGTACCTATATACCTATCCAGAGAGAGTGTAGTAGTAGGATGTCTGAAAGTGCAGTGTGTTAGGGAAAACTGTAGCAAAGACACCATGGGCCATGAGCAAATTCTGGATGCAACAGCGAGTAGTAATTTAGCAACAGAGAGCCCCACTGGTGCCTGACAGGGCCACACCAAGTGGCAAAGTTCTGGGTAAACACTACATTTGAGAAACAACACATGACATTTGGATAATGAGGATGGTGTTGAGAGTCAGAATCCTGTGTAGCACTTTCCTAAAGCTTAAAACACCATGCTAGTACCCAAAAATATTGAACAGAGCCAATACCTTTTGAGAATTTACTTGGTTTCTAGAACTGTTTTACATATTTCATAAACATTGATTCACTGTTCTTGATCAGGTAGGATTGAGATCCATTTAATCAATAAGAGGAGAGATACTCAGAAATTTGCTCACAGTCACCCAATTATGTGGTGGCAAATTTGGGATTTGGGCTCAGAATGGGTTTTTAAACCTCTATTGTTTTATCCTATGGTAAATTTGATCAGTATGGTGAATAAACTTACAGTTAAAAGATATGTCCTATAGCAGAGATTTTTTTTTTAAAGGGAAAAAATTTGTAAACTGGCAAGCATTAAATAAGAAGGTGAAAGAAAACAACATTGTTAGGGATAGTAAAATGTTAAGATTATGAACAGGTCCCATGTTCAACAAAATAAATTTGGTGATATAAACCAAAACTCATAATTAATATTATAACTATAAAAATTATAATTATGTGTACATAATTTATAACAACCTTATAATTACTCAGTACCTCTGCTTCTCTAAATATATCCTAAGGAAATAATCAGTAATGTAGACAAGGAATTATTCACAAAGATGTTTATTCTAAATTTGTACATAATGACAAGTTAGATTGAAGCTGAGTATGCATGTGTGCATGTACATGAGGATATAACCAGAAAGTGCATGAGCTCATTTAAACCTGGCTTTAAGTGCAGTACTGACTCATGAAATACTTCACTCATTTGGTATCTGTGACCTCTGGTCACAGTATTAACTTTACTAACTCTTGTGTTCTTCATTTCCAAAAGGAGAAACAATGTCCAATTTACAGCAGAGATTTTCACCAGACTTACTACTGACACTTCAGACTAGATAATTCTTTTGTGTGTGTGAGGTTGACCTGTACTTTACAACATATTTAGCAGCATCCTTGGCCTCTACCTACTAGCACTATCAACTCACTTGTGACAATCTAGTATGGTTCCAGACATTGCTAAATGTCCCTCGTGGAGAACCACTGCTCTACAGCATTATTATTATCAATTATTATTATTATTATTATTATTATTATTATTAGTAGTAGTAGTAGTAGTAGTAGCAATAGTAACAGTCGTAGTAATAGTTTCGTGGGGTATCGAACTCAGGGCCTTCTGCAAATTAAATAAGTGCTCTCCCACTGAACTAAATCCTTAGCCCTAAATGAGCTAATAAAAAATATTTGGTGGTTGAAGAAAAAGATTTTTTTTTAATAGGAAAGGTAGGTAGAGTAAAGGAAAGTGTGTGTGTGTATTTCTCCACTGTCAATGAATATATCTATCTATGTAGAAAAAGCCATAGAGGAAGAGACCTGAAATTCCAAGAGCAAAGGAAAAGGAAATAACTGACAATGCAAAACTTCAAGATACTGAAGAGTTGGCCTAGCAAAGGGGAGGACTGTGCCTGACCTGGGAGTGCAAAAGACAAATAGTGAAGAATAAAAATGATTTTTAAGGTTGCTTTTTCATTTAATAATTTCATTATCTAAATTTTTCTTAAAAAAGTAAAGTATTAAGGTTTTTTAAGTTTTCCTATGGTATAAAACATGCTGATGGAGACAGAAACGAAGCTCAATCAGATTGAACTTACATATACTAAAACATAATTAGTAATTTACATGTTATTGTGCCTAGACCTGAAGAATGAAGTATGTTAATAGCCTAGCAATATAAAAACTTAAATGTGCATCAGAGAAGTGGCTGAAGCAATCCAGGTGAATCAATCACGCAGCTAAAGCTATGTATTTATAGAGATTAATTTTCTACCTCCCTTGTCTCAGTGTCATTACTCCTCTCCCTTCTCCTTTCTCAGATTTTTCTCCATTTCTCTCCTTTGCACCAGCACCTACTTCTGCTCTCAACACTCTGCCTCCTTCACAGTTTCCAACTTGTTTCTTCTATTATTTGTATTTAGATATTAAATTATTCCACAAATTTGCCTATTACATCTCTAGTTGTAGTCATACAGCAAGTTGACAAAACTGCAAAGGAATCTTATTTTTATAGAATCTGGAGAATAATTAAGAAGGAAGATAAATAATAAACCAATAAATATAACACAGATTAGAATAATACACAGATTACCAACACATAAAATTTTGCTTTGTGTGAAGTCCAATACTTAAATGTTACCTGTTAGGTACTAAAAAATTTAAATATTTCTTTTTGTTTCACAACCTGGCAGGACTTACCATTTGTTAAACAGTTGTAATATACTGTGTTTGTTGAAGACTTATACTTGAATTATAATTACCATGCCATTTTACAGAGCTGATGCTGAAATTTCATCCATAAACTTACAATGCTATGTATCTTGTACTTCTGTAACCCCCAGTTATACCTCTCCAGCACTTTACCTGAATTGGAAATATAAAATTAATAGCTTTCACAAGACTTGGCTTCTTTATCTGACTTCTATAATTTTGTCACATTTAAAAGGAAATCAAAATATTGAAGTTTATGTTTCTATCCTTTAAAAAGCCTATTTCTAGTTAGGTCAAGCAGATTGACACGGGCAGATTTAGTTTTGAATCTAATTTGAACTCTGAACTCTCCTGACTTTAGTAAGTGACTTTTTATCAAGAGATGGTGGGAAGAGGAGAAAGAGGCATAAAAATGATTAAGATGCATTATGTACATATATTGACTCCTCGTGAAGAATGTCACCATTATGTATTGCAAACATTACTAATAAAAATAAAAATTAAGAAAATAAAGTGACTTAAAAATTTTGTAGGCAATATATTTCATACTTGAGCTCTTGGAACACATGGAAAATGATGATACAGCTGGAAAATTAGAAAATTTTTTCTAGATAAATAGAGTTTAATCTATCTCTATTGAATTTATTTTCATATTCTCATCTCAATGCTCCCAAAGAAATATTTTAAAGGTTTTGTTTATTTGTTTTTTTCATGTAATATCAATTCCAAAACAAGCTTTAAGTAGATGTACAAAAGGGTTGCCCACACTTAAAATTAGGTTTTCCTCATTTAATGACATTATGGTTGAAAAATTTTTTAACAGGTTGAAATATTAGAAATATTTCTAGGTGGTCTTTTTCTAGGTAAAGATTCATATTTTAATCCACTTCTATTGAGTCTATTTTTATATCTTGTTCCAATGGACAACTAAAAAATCTTTTAACATTTTTTGTTTTAATGGAATACCAATTTTGAAGCAGGCTTTTAGTGGAAGCACATAAAAGTTACTCAATTTTTTTTTTAAATTAAGCTTTCCTTTTTATTTAATGAAAGACATCTGTTCATAAAGTGCTGGTAAAGGCAATTCCTTGTTGGATTCGCAGTCCTTGACCCTGAACCATTTGCCAGAGTATACAAGGACAAGCTAAAAATCTTTATAGTTATTACTATACTTCTGAAGATAAACCAGAAAATCAAGACTGGGAATATTTTTTTCTGTGAAGCAAATACTGCTGAAGCATGATGAGAAATATGAGCTGCATATTGCCAGCATTTGCAATCTGAATATGTTCCAATTCTTTAGCCAATATTAAGTGGACTGGTATCAGTTAATGAAGGTCACAGGTCCAATCTTTATAGGGTAGGTCTTTGTATAAGCACATCTTGCATATTTATTTCAAGATAGGCCAAGGTTTATCTGTCTCAGTACAACTAACACATTTACCAGATAATTCTCAGTTGTGGACACTGTCTTCTAAGTTACAAGATGTTAAGCAGGAACTCTGACTTCTATGGACTAGATGCCAGTAGTAACTCCCCACATCAAAGTCTAACAATTGAAATGTCTCCAGACATTATTAAACGTCCTTTGGGACCCCAAATTTCCCCTTGTTGAGAATCACGGACTTGACCTAAATGTTGGGTGTTTTTATGAGGTACATAAATATATACATATATATTCTATATATAAATATGTTACATATTTGATTTCTTGAGGAATTGATAACAATGGTAGAAGGACTTTAACAAGCTGATTCTTTAAAGGTTAAGTTTGCCTTCTGCCACAAATGTCTTTAGATAAAACTTTTCACAAAGTGTCACTAAGTCTTTTGGAATCCTCTGTGGTATAAAATGACAAAATTCGTGAGACTAATGGCTCGGTTCTTCAAAAATAAAAATAAGAATGTTACAATCTGAACTTCTCTTCAATTAAACCTCAGTCAATAATAATATTTTATGCTCAAGAACATATATTACCATTGTGTAAATTGGTCTTTAATATTCTATTTTATATTATAATTTCATATTCCTAAATGCCTTAGCCCATTCTTTTTTAGTCTCCCATCCAAGTACTAACCAGGCCCGACCCTGCTTAGCTTCCGAGACTAGACAAGATCAGGCACTTTCAGGGTGGTGTGGCCATAAACAGCCCATTCTTTTTTAGTGATGATTCAAGTAAATATCATGCAACTGAACACACTTTCTAAAATCTTTTTTAAATGTATTTGGTTGTTTCAGGGTCACACTACGCAGCCCAAACTTGTGATCTTCCTGCTTTCAGCCTCCCCAGGGCTGGAATTACAGGTATGCACCACTACACCTGGACTCTGGCTGGCTCAGCCTGCCCTGGGGGTGGGGCAAGTGGAGCATGTGGTGCCTGGGATTGAACTGTGGTCCCTGAGCTTGCTTAAGCTTGCCTAAGTAGGCACTTTAGTGCACTAAGTTATTTCACTGGTTGATATTTTCTGAAATTGTATTTCAATAGTATTCTGGTTTTCTTTTGAACAAATTTATTTACTAGACTCTATTTATCCTTGTAATTAAGAAAACTAATTCTGGACTAAGATTACATATATTAAGTGGAGGCAAACAAAACTAAAAATGCTATAGAAAAAAAGAATAACCTCTTATAGTGTGCTGGTCTTCTTTGTGTACAGTTTCTTTAAAAATTAGCATACCAAATAACAGACTTATTTTAAGATTCATTCTAGGATACTTTTATGCTTGTTGTATTCATTCAGATTGCTTTTTTTTTTTTTATGGCTAGCTCAGCCTGCCCTGGGGATGGGGCTGGCGCAGCATATGGTATTGCGGATCCAACCACAGTCCCTGTAGGTGACTAAGCTTGCCTAAGCAAGTGCTTTAGACCACTGAGCCATCTCGCAAGCCAGATTGCTTACTTTTAAAATGCAGTTCTATGGCTTCTCTTGCAATCATCATTACAGAACAGCTGGTTCAATACATGCTGACAGGGTCTTCCTAATACTTACCTATTCTATCTACTTAAATGTTACTGTGCTCCCAGTATTATCTGATTTCTGAATTTCTAAATATAACACATGAATGCAGTACCAAATCATATACCAACATGTAAAGAAATTGATAATAACCCCAATTCATCTAAACAACCATTTCTACACCTTTTTTTTTCTACACCTTTTATATGGTTACATAAACACATACAGAAAACATCCATGCATGTACACACACAATTCTTTCATTCATAGTCTCTTTTGCTGGTTTCTCCTCTTCTACTGTGTTAATATTAAATTTCTTGTTTTGGTTTCATCTTCTTCCAGAGTATCAAGTTTTTTTTTGTTTTTTTTTTTCATTTGTGTATTTGTTACAGGGTCTTACTACACAGATTAGACTCATGGCGATCCTCCTGTTTGCAGTCTCCCTCGCGTTGGGATTACAGGCATGTGCCACCATGCCTGGACGCAGTCACTGGCTCAGTGTACCCTGGGGATGGGGCCGGCATGGTATGCCGGGCTGGGGATCGAACCCTGATCTCTGCACTTGCTGAAGCAGGCGCTCAGTCTGCTGAGCTATCTCTCCAGTCCTAAGATTTTAAATATCCAAACATTTACAATTCTCTTTCAGCAGACTTAGCCCTTGACTTACTTACGCAATTGCCTAGACAACCTCTCTATTTGAATGCTGCATCATCCAAGTATTTGTTCCTGTTTCCAGGTGCAATATCTCCTGTCCAGTTGAACCTGCAATCGGCCCTCTAACTTGCCTTTGACAGTGTGGAAATTCTATGCCACATTCAGGCAGAAGTATTAAGAGCCAGTGTGTGAATGTGTGATTCTCCACTCATTCTTTGCTCTGCCTTAAGATATCAGCAGTAATTGTGTGGAGCTGGGTCCTGAGATGAGAATCAGAAGAACTCCAGCCAACTTGGGATGCATATACAGCTCAAGCAAGAAATAAATCTTGTAGTTTGTAGCTGCTAAGATGTGAGAGGCTGTTTGTTATAGCAATATAGTTTAAAATATCCTGGCTAAACCTTAATGCAAACCAGACACCCCTAAATTTAGCACGGTTAAAATTAAACTCTTCATTCCATTTTCCCCTTTGCTTCTCTTATTTATCTTATTAAATGGCAATAACATGTACCCGGCATCCAAGATCCAAGAACCATTTCTGATTTCACATTTTCTCACCTTCATATACAACCCATCAGTAAATCAAAGGAGCACCAATATATCCTAAATCCAGCTGCTTCTATCTCTTCTTTTGGTGTCTTTAAGTCCAAGCCAACATCATCTTTCTCTGAACTGACACATCAGCCCTCTGACTTTCCATCGTAATGTCACTCTCTTTTTGATTTTTTTTTCTTATTGATTTGCAAGAATTTTTTAAACTTTGAGAAAAATAAGATCTTGTGTCATGTGTACTGAGAAATTCTGTCATGTGTACTGAGAACATTTTGTCTCATTTTAACTTGCTTTCTTCCCCCTAAAGCTTGTTGATTATATGCAGTGAGATTATGGCACTGGCTTTTACTGCCATCAGCCTTGATTTGTTTATGTTTAATTATGATACACAGGGGCTGGATACTTTATGCAGGAAGCCTTTCTGCCATGGTTCTACCTGGAGATGTCTGCTGGTAGGCCTACAAACATAGTAAGTGTTGACTGTGGCTAATTTTTTGAAACAAAGAAGAATTCCTTTTTCTCTGAAGAAAGCTTTCTTTTCAGTAAGTGCTCTAGTTCTGATTCTGGAACTGTACTGTCCTTTTGATTGTCAAATTTTAGAGTATGCTTTTTGTTTTTATATAGATGAACGAGTTCAAGACACATTAATCAGCTTTTAAATTTAAACTTTCATGGATTGCTTTTTTGTTAATCTAATATCACATATTATCATCTTGAGACCTCCAATGAGGTTGATTTTTAAACTAGTAGAATATTAAAAGCCAAAACTTAGACCATGAAATGACTTCCTGATAATCCTATGGATAATATGAGTTATTTGTCTCCTGTCTGCCTCATAGTCACAGTGGGCAGCAATGCTGACAGGTATAAGGCTGGAATTTAAGGAAGAGTGATTGGTTACAGAGGACAGAAAGGCCACTAGACAAGGGAACAAAGAGACTATTGAGGGCCAGAGGAATAGGGCATGGGAGCGTTCTGATCCCGCACATGGTTCTTTTACCAATATAATTCAGTAAGAAAAATAACATTTGAATGGGCAAGGGTAAAGGGAAAGGAGTAAAATTCTATAAAATCATGACCATATAATTATAGGGACTACATACATCAAGCTTGTAGTGCCTGAGAAGCAAAACTTCTACTCTTCAGTTTCTCCTTCATTTCTACAATTACTGCCTTTAAAAAAAAAAAAAAAAGTCAGACTATTTTCTTATTGATTGTGAATCCATTTCCTTTATGTTACATATTTTTCTTCCTGAATATTGTTTTCAGCTTTTTCCCCCTATTTTTCATATCTTCCATTCAAATATCTTTCTTTGTTACATTTTTGGTGCCTTTAAAAATATTTCCTTAGTCATAAAAAATAAAAAATGTACAAAAATTAGTATGGCCCCTACTATTAAAATTTTAGTGTGTTTCTAAAATTTCTTTATGGAAGAATACTTATGTATCTTACACACATTTTTAGGAAAAATGAGATAATCCTATCCATATTGGGCAGGATTTTACTTTGTTTTACACGAAGGATAGAACTCAGGCCCTTTACAGTGAACTACATCTCCAGCTCTTATATATATATATATATATATATATATATATATATATATATATATATGTATACATATGTGTATATATATACATATGTATATATACGTGTATATATGTTTATATATATATATATATTCTTTTTTTTTTTTTTTTTTTTGATACAGGGTCTCATTAAGTCACTAAGCCTGCCAGAATTCTGGGACTACCTGTCTGCCCTACCACACCCAGTTTACTTAAGTATTTAGTTGCTCTTTTTCCAAACTTCTAAATTTGTTTAATCTTTAAGAAATAATGATTCCACTCAAAGTATTTTGTTTTCTCTTAGTAGAGTAGTGATTATATACTGTGACATCTCCTGTATAGTGTTTTCATTGTTACTATATTCCAAATGGTCTAATATTAATTACTAATTACTTTTTAGATAGGGTAGAATTTTGGATACAATTTTCTATATAATGACACATCATCATATTGTGCTATCTTAATTGAAAATTTGGGGAAATACTGGGATGTGGAAGTGCATTGGTAACATTTTCCAGTAGGTCAAATAGTCATTAGAAAGTTTTAGCAATACAATATTTTAAAATTAAGATGTATGTTTTTTATACACAATGTTATTGCATTCTTAGTAGACCACTAGAGCAACCAAAAAATTGTGTGAATCATTTTTTGTGTTAAATATGTTTTATTGCAGTGGTATGAAATGGACCTGCAGTTTCTTTTAGCTTTTATTTTTATTAGTACATTTGTATTGCATAATGATTACACTCCCTGTGAGAAGTTGGCCCCTATATGTAGCACATCTCAATTACTTTTCTTGGGGCTGGGGATTTGGCCCAGCGGTAGAAAGCTTGCCTAGCAAGCTGGAAGCCTTGGGCTCTGTCCTCCGCACGAAAAAAGAAAAGAAAAAAGGTAAAACCTCCAGTACAATTAATTACTTCTCTTCCCTTCCCTTCCCTTCCCTTCCCTTCCCTTCCCTTCCCTTCCC
>PVJA010002707.1:0-81668 GCA_004027025.1 Myocastor coypus | reverse complement strand
CCAGATGCTGATTTTTTGTGGTATTTTCTGCCGTTGATTTTCTGTTCATAAAGTATTTGCCCACACCAATGTCTTCAAGAGTTCTCTGTATCCTATCTTCCAGCAGATTTAGTGTTTCTATTATAATATTTAGGTCTTTGATCCATTTCTATTTTTATTTATTGTGTTGTGAAAGATATGGGTCTAGCTTTAAGCTTCTGCAGTTTTGCCAGTACCATCTATTAAAGAGGCTATCTTGTCTCTCTCTTCTTGAAAGCAAGCAGTAATATTCAATCATATGTCCAATCTTGAATAACTGTATCTGTTAATCTGAGCAACAGATTTGACAGTGGAAATAGATAATGTATCAGCCATTGTTAATCAGCTATTCTTGTTTTGAAAATTTGTAACATATGTATTACTGTATGTTGCCGTTTCTGACTTTGTTTCTGAGTTTTGCTCCTGCTTTTGTTTATACTCCTCAAAATAAAATAAAATCAGAAAAAATCAGAATAAAGAGCCTATCTTTCCACCAGTGAATGTGTGTGGTTCCTTTGTCACCAAAGGTGGCTGAGTCTGTTTGGAGTGGTTTCTATCATCCTCCAATCTGCTACATTCATCCTCAGGTCCTTTTTTTTCTTTTTCTGTTTTCATCGTCACTTTGTTATATAATTTCAAATCAGAGATTGTGATGCCTCCTGATTTGCCTTTGCTGCCCAGAATTGCCTTAGCTATTCTAGGTCTTTTCTGGTTCCAAATGAATTTTAGGATTCTTTTCTCTAACTCTGTAAGATATGCTATTGGTATTTTGATCAGGATTGCATTAAATTAGCATAACAACTTTGGATGTAGTATCATTTTCACTATTTGTGTTTCTGTATGAACATCATTAAGAATTCAAAACATTTTATTTGAGACCTATATTTCAAGATTTTGTTTGCCCAATTTCAACTTACCTAATTTAACATCAAAGATACTTAAGCAAAACTCTTTAATAAATAAATGAACTAAAAGTCCATCAAATGTTTAGATAGACCTCCCCCCCAAGAAAATCCATAAAATTAATGAAGAAAATAAAGTGTTTCTCTGTAGGACAAAACATAGAGTTTGAGTTTTATCTGAAGGCCCCAGGTTTGAAAATGACATGCTGACTTACATCTATCCACAAAAAATCATGAAAGCCCAACAACCTCTCTGTTGCTGAATTTTTTTCCCCACATTCTTAACTGATGCAGATGTCCAGGGCTCTGGTCTTCCTAATGAATTCACAGACTTCCATGGTTCAGGGAAACCCATCTAAGGAGGAGATAAACTTTCTCCTAAGAAATTCAGAGTATCACTATGCCAACAGAAAAACATTTTCAAAAGGAAAAATAAGTAATGGATCTGGAAGGAAAATTTTCCCTGAGCAACTGTGATCTCCTTACAAAAGAAGAACTGGGCTTTTTAAGGAGAAAGAACAAAATGCATAGGTGATGCAAGGAGGGATGTGAGCCTCGGTGCTTTGTTCCACTGTGTGGACACAGCATAAGTCAGAACATGCTTTTACTATGCAAGGCCATTTTCTTTCAGTGTAGAGGATGATCTCACAAACTCTCAGCATAATTTAAAGATGAATGAAGTAGATCAATTATTTATTTATTTATTTATTCATTTATTTATTTATACTTACTACAGGATCTAGAGGGTCTCACTACACAGATCTGACTCATAGTGATCTACCTGTGCTCAGCCTCCCGAAGAGCTGGGTGTGCCACCATGCCCAGTCTCAATCACCTACTCTGTGTACTGCGAGGGCCTGGCTGACACAGCAGGCTGGGGATTGAACCCGCCGACTGGCTGCTGCATCTGCCTAAGCAGGCACTTTAGCCCACTGAGCTATTTGGATGGTCCTCAGTGGATCAATTTAGCTGTCATTGAGAAAATAAATCACAAGCCACTTTATATGGGTGCATGTGTGTGTGTGTGTGTGTGTGTGTGTGTGCGTGCGCGTGCACGCACGCGCGTGTGCGTGTATTACACTTAATGTATCTGGGAAGATGAATCCATCCTGCTTATCTAAAGAAACCCTAATTGAGCAGGCTTCATTGTCTTCAGTCTGGTTAGTGTCATAAATAATAAAATGCCACACACTAAAAAAGCAATTAGTGTCTGTGAGTCTGAAATGTGTCACACTTTACAGCTGGCTCATGTATATGGCAGGCAACAAGTCAGGTACACTGCCTTGGGGACAACTCAGAACAAGCATTCCCACATGAGAAGGGAAAAAAGAATCTCATACGCTCCTTTTGAAGAATCCAGATCTATACTCTGGAGACAACACAGCTTGTATTCCAGTGTTTTCCATTTATACTGAAATTCTAAGCTACGGGAAAATAGCATGCAGATGTGCTGTTTTTGATTTGGGGAGACTTTTCATGCCAGAGTCTATGGCTAGAGTAACAATCATATTTTCAAAGTATTAGCATTACATTTTCCACAAACTGTCACTTCTGCATAATGTGAACAGTTAGAAATAAGACGATAAATATCAGCGCCTTGAAATCACTTTTCAATTAAAAATCTAAACAAGCACTTGCATCTTCGATGTCCCTCCGTGACACTGTATCTCTGTCCAGACCCCCCACAGCATATATATCAGGCTCATGATGTAGACAGTGGCTGTGGGGCCCTTGAGACCCTGCAGGTTCCTGCCTGTCATCCTAGAAGTGGCCTTTCTGGGCAGCAGTTCAGAACTTTTGAGTTTCATTGTTCATTGTATTTAATTAGTAAGCTGCATTGAGCAGAACATTTTATTACCAAGAACTTGATCAAGTAAGACACAACAAATGGACGACTTCTGCCATAGAATTGTGCTGTCTTTAGAAAGTTTATAAACACTTTTAAGCCATCAGCAAATCCTTGAAGATAGAGAAAAAAAATCATAAATGTCTTCTGAGTGGTCTAGGAGTGAGCCACTCCCCAAAATGTCAGCAGCTAGTTTCTTGATCTTCATTCAGCATGTCCAAGCTTCCTGCTAATGCAGTCATGGTTTGCCTTGGGGTACTTTTTTTTTTTTAAGTGTTTGCAAATACAACAAAAAGCAGATGAAATTCTAGCCAGAGACTGGGGTGGTGTGAATGAGCAGGATTAAATGTACTGACTATTTCAAACTGAAATGCACTGTATGGTGTAAGAAGTAAAATATGGGCTCAAAAATACTTTGTCCAAATGTTTTATTCTATGAGATGTAGTCTTAGCTAGAAACACTAACTTCTACTTTGTAGAAATCTTCCATTTTATAAGCTACCTATTTTTTTTTAAATTACTATAAATGATTTGAGCTCACCTCTTACCTCCTTCACAAATGCCTGTCTGGTGCTTTTTCTGGTAATACTTTAGCCTTATTAAATACTATTACTTGGGTTATAGCAGTTATATCAAGATATAGATTTATAAATTGCACATTTTCAATACCAACCATTGATGTCAATTTATTCCATAATAGCACATTCCATAAAATTAAACTGCAAAAGATTTCCCACATTTGTTTCATATTCTGTATGTATGGCTTTTGAATAGAAATTTTGATGAATTCCAGCTGGTTTAAATATGCAGTCCAACTCTTATATAACAGATTCCTTTCAATTCTTATTGTGTTCACTGAGACCCGTTTTAAGTGGGCTACCTGGCAGGACAAAGAGCTAATATATCCCTGTAAGAATAACAAAATAAGGAAACTAATCACTCTGCCAAAAATAAGGCCATCTTCTCTACTCTTAGACTGCTAATAAGAGTGAAAAAGAACTCTAATTTTGGGAAAAACTGAATTAAAATTTAAATGTGCTTAGCAACCTTCTGGACTATTAAATTGTTCATCATCGATTGGAACATTAAAATGATTTCCGCCATTCATGTGTGTTGCCTGCTTTCATAAATCCATCTTACACATTTTGCTCTCCCCCCTACTTCCCAGCCCTCCACCCTCCACCAGCTGGAATACATCAAGAGCACAGACACCAAGGCAAATGTTGACCCCACCCTCCTCCTTCCATTTTAAGGCCCTGTCAAAGCCAGAACACTGATCTGGTGTGGTTTCACCAAGGAAGCCAGCCATACTGCTATTTAAGACCTCACTTTGGATTTTTACAACTGTACGTTAACATGAGAGCTTTGTGTTTTGGTCAAAAACTTCAGCTGCACTGAGTTTCATCAGATCAGGGTAGCCTTTCTGTGGAAGAATCCTCATTCTTCAACTTTGATAATCTTTACTCTCAGTGTCAGTGTCATTCTTTCTAATAACAACTTCCCTGAACTGTGCAATCACCAACCCTGAAGAACATAAATCTCCCTTGAAAAGGTCAAAACAAAAAAGCCCCCACCATCATCCAAACACATAGTTCCGCTGTGCTTGTGTAGTAGCCTACGGTCATCTCAACATGCACAGAAACACTCTGGGCCATACACATGCAGGAGCGAGCTGGTGTGCAAGACAGAAGAGCTGTAACAGGACAAAGAACTTACTTTGCTGTTCCCCTGTGCAGGTAGCCATAAGAAGAAAGAGAAAATATATATTAAATATAAATTTATTTTAAAATCACAAGTTTTGCTAGAGCAGAATCAAAACAAATCATTCAAATAGTCACTGACGTCCCATAACCCATATCCAGCATCCAAGGCTCATGGACATGACCCAGATTCTATGGAGGTTAAGTGAAATCATACATTTATAACATCAGAAATCATGACAGAGATTCCCCTCCTTTCTTTCAGCTTGGAATACTTGAGGTATGGGAACCTAGCCAGAAAGAATTGGTTTGAATTGGTAAAAAGCGAGCTGCTAGCATGAAAAGCAGAGCAGTTAGTATGTTGGACTGCCCTTTCTGACGGCCCCTCCTCCAACATGCCAAGCAGTGGAAAATTCCATCAGCCAGTGCATCTTTAAACAAACACTGCACTCTTGGTTTCAAAGAAGGTGGAATTAAAAAAAAAAAAAAAAAAAAAAAAAAAAGGCAAAGACAGCAGAGGAAAGGAGTGGGTGGCTCTGGGAGACAGCGTAAGCGGACCAAGTTATGACCTCCATCTGTACCATTCCTTTATTTTGTAAATTATGAGCTTTGGCTTAGCTTGGCATGGGAAGGGAAGACTGTATAGTGGGCCTGCCGCCAAAATAAACACTGGTTCACATTCAAGAAAATGGACTGGAAAGGTTAATCACAAAAATGTAGTCATCTCTAAAAGCGACACTCTGGATGGAGACAGAGCAGCCAGCGGCGGGCGGCAGGCAAATGGCTCTCCTATTTCAAACTGGAGCTGCGAGAGCATGATTTATATCAAACAATTTAACTCACATATGGCCTAAAAAAATAAAACCGTGATTCATTACTCCCAGGGCAGGCTGAGTCCTTGCAAGGTCAGATCCTGTGGGGGAGACGGGATGGGATATGGCCCAGGAACAGATCTGAAAGCCTCCTCGCAGGGGCCCAGGAGGAATTTCTCGGTGAGACGTGGAGGAGCAGAGAACTGTGAGCAAAGTGTGCACCTCGCATCGATGAGAGACGGGGACAGCGTGCAGCAACAGGTCAGCCTGGAGTTGTGGCATTTAGGGTTCAGTTTAAGGATGTGGAGGGGGAAACGCACACAGCAGTGTCCTGAGGGAAGGCTAAGACAGCAGTCCCAGGACAGCGTTTATTTATTTATTTATTTATTTATTTTCCTGGAAAAGCAATGCTCACTGGTGACTGGGAAAATGCCTCATCCTGGGGCCACTGGGGGCTACCAAGGCTACTCTATTTCATGAAGAAAACACTACAGGAGAGTGGAGAGAAGCTTCTTGGCCCTGAGCTGCCGTAAGATAATTGTTAACACCCCAGCTTATCTGAGGCATACTGCCATAAGAGTGGATGAAGCGGGGAAAAGATGCATCCTTCCTAGGGATTATGTCAACTGTTCAATAAGGTAAAAAGAGAATGCTGGGAGTCTTATCACAAGTAAAATTTTAGAGAATAATGGGACCTTGGTTCTTCCAAGAAGTACAATATTGCTGAAAATACCTCAAACAGATGGAGTTTATTGCATTCCACACCCTGCAGCTTTTGATCTACCAAATAAGTTTCAGGAGTTTAACCAAACTTTTTTGCACATTAGGGGATGACTGGCTTTCCTACTCTGGGGCAGATGGTTCTGTTTGTAGTGGCAACAATGATGTCACAGAGTAGGAGGCCTTAATCCTTAAATATAAGAAACACACAAGCAGCGGCTGTGGTGTGGCTTGGCCATTTCTTATTTTATTCAATCATTTCCTAATCTTCTGTTCTGTGAGGGGCAGAGCAGTCATGAATGGTGCCTTGTAAATGCTTTATAAGTAGCTCCATGAATGCAGGTCACAGCAATTTGAGATGAGGACTCAGAAAATATTCCTGCTGAAGAATTTAGTGGCTGTGTGTTTAGTACTTCAGAAAAATCTAAAAATAAAGTCAAGGGTAGTGGGTTATTGTAAATCTTGTGTTAGTAAACTACTGATTGCCTGCATATGGGTGGTTATCACTGCATTAATAAATATTTGTGGAGGCCCATGGCCCTTCCTCTTCTCCCCTGTGAACTGATAAAGAGATCCTTTTCCTTATTTGACACAGAAGAAAATTCACTGCTAAGAGTCTATCCAAAAGGAATTTCTGAAGTACCAAAAGGACCACATTGCAAGCTGGTTTTAACCCACAAAGCAGTCCTCAAAGTATCAATTATGGCTGGGAGAGTCCTGAGTACAGAGAGGAAGTAAAGTTCCAAAGTGTTTCACTTTCTCCTATAAATCTTTTTTTTTTTTCAGTGCTGGGGGAATCAGACCCAGGCCTCACACATGCTAGGTGACCTCATTCTACCACTAAGGTACACCCACAACTCTACTGTCACTTAGATTTTTAAGAAGTAACACTCACTAAGGAGGACCATTCCTATGTATTTAGCTCATATAAATTTCTTTAAAAGCTCTGAAGTTTCTGCCATGACAAATACACATAACTGAATTTGCACCCACTTGTTTCCAGGGCATGTGTGGTTCTCAGGTTGCTCCTTTCAGATGGCCAGCAGGCCAGTATCTGAGCACAGGCTTGGGAATTCTCATCTCCCTTGACAGCCCTGGACTGCACCTGGCCTGACCCAGGTAGACTCCCAGGCTGGCCTGTCCCCTCAGGCAGCAGCCAGACTCGCTTTAAACAGCTCTGCCTCCTCAGCCACCAAACAGATGAGGAAGTTCTCCTCACATATCCACTGGCAGTTTCCAAAGAAATGGCTAAGTAAATTGGGAATTGTTGCTCTTGTGGACACATGAATGAGAGTGAACAGTAAGGTCAAGTCGTACTGAATACTTTCACCCAGTTGAAGGCACTGAGCTCTCAGTGATGCACAAAGCCTTTAATTAAACCTATAAAATCACGCCCAGGAAGAAGTGCTTATTTTCAGTGAAGAATGATTCTCTCAGGGGTCAAGTAAGTTGCCTGGGCTGCACCACAAATGATGGCAGGGTTAAGGGTCAAATGTCGGTGGATCTGGCTTCAAAGCTACTGCATCCACTACACACAGTGCGTTTCAAAGAATTTGAACTTGGAATTGTTTAATGTTTTACATATTAGCCTTACAAGCCAACAAAACTGTGCTAGAAAATTCAGCTATTTGTCTTAGAATGTTCTTTAGATACTCAATCAAGTTCACACTTATTTGTAACCACATGTATAGAAAGCATACAGGTAACACATCAGTAAAATAAACTATCAAGAGGTCTTTCATAGTAGTCTGTACTAATGCACACACACACACACACACACACACACACACACACACAGAGTATTTTAGGCTCGGCAGCAAGAATAACTATAAAACATCTTTACTTTGAAACATAGTTATTTAACAATACAAAACTCTTTAGTGGTTATGTTTTCATTTAACAACCACAAGAATAGTAATAAAAGAAAAGAATGCACTAAATTCAAGTTCAGATGGAACTATATTTTTAAAATGTTGAGGTTGTTCAACACTTTATCAAATGTTGAGCTGACAAAATACTCAGCTTGTGGCTTAGAGAAGTTACCTGTAAGTCACAGAGTAAGTCATTCACACATTGGGAAAGCGAATCCTGTACTCATTTCTATTGTAGGAAAGCATACTCTATTGCTCAGATAAGAATTCTATATTTTGCTTTGAATCCAGAAAGATTAAGACAGTTAAAACAACTAGTAAATGCCCATGAAGAAATAAAATAAAAAGTGATCAGAAAATGAACAAGGGAAAATAGTTGGGCTGTTGCTTTTATGCAAATATAAAATTATAGTTTTTATCACCTAAAAACTATGTACTTGCATCTCTTTCGCCCTTTGGAAAATTTGTATAAAACAGGTACTGATCTTTTTCACCTTTGAATCTTTGGAATTTACTTTAATAGTGATGCCTGAAGGAAAGAAGGGAAAAAAAGGGGTCCACTAAAAGAGAAATAAATCTTTTAGAAAACATCGAGACAGGTGACTTAAGGGACAAAGGAAACAATTCAGCAGAATATTTTGATATACGTGATATAAGAATATTTTGTCATGTGGAGGTGATATAAAAACACATTGGCAATGTTTTTAAAAATGTGTACATAAGACCATAGAAAAAATAATCTACCCTAAACATCAACTTATTCAAATACAGGTAATGGTTACTTATCTTACTGATGTCAAATTTATACTATTTTAAAAAGTGATGCATCTAGAAAGTTCTTTTTTTTTTTTTTTTTAGGAAGTTCTTTCTGTCAAAACATTAGAGTCTGTGCAGAAAACAATGTTGTGAATTTAAACTCATGTCTATGCATGATACATAAAAGTTTTGTTATTTCAGTTTTTGACTGAATAGTTTATCAATAAAGAAGCAAAGTGATACACTCCTAAAACCTAAAACCTGAGAGGTGTCAATTATGAGGTTAATTTGATTTTGTCAAAGATTTCTAAATGAGGAATATCTATATAAAATGAATTCTTCCCACAAATCTAAGAGTGTTAACAAAATCAACTCTGTAGATAAACATTCTACTTGATTGATTTCAACAGTTAGCTTTCCTTAAACATGTGAAAGTCAAGCCATTCTTTAACATGATCTCTAGGACTACGTGGTGCATAAAAAATGTGAATACTGTTTATGATGAAAACTGAGAAAAGCACTACTCTTGGCACACTGCCAAGCGCAATTTCCTGTCTTGTCTCTGGTGAGCTGTAAGAACTTCTTTGTCTTGATATTCTGAGCAATTGTACCAAATGTGTATTTATAAACAAATGAAAATGTTGTGCAAAGAAAATAGATTGTGTGGGGCACAGCTAGACTGTTTATAAATGAATATTTTAATAAAAAATGAAAATAATACTTGGGCTATTTTCTTGCTGGAGTGCTACGTATATAGAAAGATCCAGGTTTATTTTTTTTAAAGTCCATTTGTGGGATGAATAATTTTGTTTTTCCATGATAATTTTCCACTTATAGAAAATCTATTAAATAATTTCCTTAGATAGAAAACTGTGTAGTGCAATTAGAATGTCTTAACTTACAAAATCATGACTTAAACTATTTGAATAACCACTATGGTTGCACATAAGGAACACAACACATAAGGACATACATGCTCATCACCAAGCATATATGGAAGAGAAAAATAGCATGAAGTATTTATAATCTGTGTGGGCTGTATTACAATAGGCATAAATTTTTTGTGTGTTTGTGTACTGGCAATTGAACTCTGGACATTGCACTTGCCAGAGCGGCGTGTATGTCTCTGAGCTACATCCCCGAGCTAGCCACGAAATTTTAACCTTCTCGCTGTTACAGAAAGTTGTCTGTAATGAAAATGATCCTTCTGCTACCAGTAATAATTATTAGTAGTTTTATTATACATGGAATTGGAGCACTTGCTCGGCCCTGCCCTATTCAATGCTTCCCATGATTTATGTCATTGGCTCCTAGCAAACAACCTATGAGAAACTTTTAGTTTGTTTGTTTAGGACAGGGCCTACAGGGTCTCACTACATAGATCAGACTTACGGTGATTCTCCTGTTTTCAGCCTCCCAAGTGCTGGGATTACAGGCACATGCCACCACAGCCAGTCTCAATTGCCATCTCAGCATGCCCTGAGGGTGGGGCTGGTACAGCATGCCAGGGATAGAACCCTGGAGAAAAAGTGTTATTCTCATTTCAGAAAGAAGATCCTGAAGTGCAAAACAACTAGGCTACCTGCTTCAGATATGGTACCCTGTAAGTGAGCGTGTGCAATTTTAGACAGCCACGTTCTGCTACTTCTCATAACATTCAGTCATCACAGGCTTTAAAAAATGTGAATCTTACCATGGCATTAACTGCCCCAACATCTTCTAATGGCACCTCGCTCCATTCACAATAAAAGCTGTTCATTTTCTTCACTGAGCCCCTGACCACCCTCTTGAAATCCAGCTTCCCAGGCTCCAAGCACACAGATTGTCTTCTTGCTCCTCTGACCCTGGCTATGTGCTTGCTCTGCCTCTGCCAAGAATGCCCCCCTCCATGCCCTCATACAACTGGTTCCTACTTTTCTAGCAGTGCCTACTCAAATGCTGAATCTTGGGGTTGGGGTTGGAGGGATAGCTCAGTGGTCTAGGTGCCTTCCTGGTAAGTGCATGGCCCCAGGTTTGAAGCTGGGTACCACATGCTGTACCAGCACCAGCCCTAGAACCTGGGACACATTGTGTCAGCTACTGAAACTAGGCATGGTGTGCACACCTGTAATCCCAGCCCTGGGGAGGCTGAGACAGAAAGATCACTATAAGTTCTAGCTCTGTAGTGAGACCCTGTACCAAATAAATAAATGAAATAATTCTTTTTAAAAAATTATGTCTTAGAACAGCTCTTCCCTAAAATGTAGCTCACCTGCCATTTACTCTCACTGTCTTTCCCTTAAACTTATTCAATTTTTTAAACGATGTTTAAATGATTCTAAAAAAATCTATATAGTTAGAGTTACTCATTCAGATGCTCAATGTCTGTGCCATGGGAAAAAAGCCTTAGTTTTTACCTTTCTCACCAGTGCCCAGGATGATTAAAGAGCAGGTTCTCAGAAGATTTTTGTGGAATAAATAAATAAAACATAAAGTACGTAGGCATTTTTAATATATGATATTTGTGAAATTAAATATCCACTAGTGGTTATTGGTGAAGAGTACTAATAATTGGAATTGAAAACAAAAGTAAAAGTTGTAGTCCAAAATGATTTCTCATATGTATTCTCTGGAATGGAATACATATATGCAAATCTGTACAGACAATAATTATGAAAATAGCATATACAGATAATAATGATGAAGATAATGTACAGATATACTTCTAAGATTTAGCATCACTATGACAGAATCATATGTAACTTTCACTAAGAGAGCACAGGTCTGGCCAGTAAGATAGCTTAGAGGACTAAGCACCTGCTTAGGGAAATATAGGGACCTGGGTTTAATCCCCAACACTATGTGCTATGCTGGCCCCACCCCAGGCATGCTGAGCTAGCTAAAGAGACTGGGTGTGATGGGGCGTGCCTATAACCCCAGAGCTGAAGATTTTGAAAACAGGAGAATCATGAGTCTTAGCTACATAGTAAGACTCTACCAAAATCAATTGAGAGAGAGAGAGAGAGAGAGAGAGAGAGAGAGAGAGAGAGAGAGAGAGAGAGAGAGAAACAGGCCATATTGTGCATATTGTGGAAGGTGCATTGTCTTGGATGCCAGGCAGACAGACACAGGATGGAATGGGGTTTGGAGGCATGCGTGAGTGTGTGCATGTGAACAAAATAATAGCAAAGAGAATATTTTGGTAGAAATCCTCCACCTTCTATGCACCTGAATCTCTTAAGTTTCACTGTGACCCCAGGGATGTGGTCAGGCCTGAAGTCCTTCCCCAGAAAACTTCCAGTGTCCCTCATCAAGCCCATATCTCATATCTTTTTCTTGAAGACTTGATGCCTATTTGGAGCCCAGACAGAACTCAATTTATGCACAGTCCATCTATAATCAGATTAAGCACCAAGAGTCAAGGGAGACTAAGTCCTTAGGACTTAATCTTAGTACTTCAGTTCTAGGGAGAAGCTTAGGCAGTGTAAAAAGTCGCGAGAGCCATGAGCAGAGAGTTCTGCAGAGTGTGTTCAATGACTTGTGGACACGTGACAGGCAAGACTCCTAAAGCACGTGTTCAGACTAGTCTGTGTAATCTTACCTCTTCGGCAGGACACAGAGACAGGTTCTGTTTATTAACATGAATGAGAGAAGTGCCTCCAAGACACTTGAAGCATATTAATAAAGATAAGTGGGAAGACCAATTTTTTGTTCTTTCTCACTCAAGATGACACTAGCCAGAGCAGTGCATACATAAGGGAAGCAAAGTTTTATAAAACTAAGTATATTCTAAAAATATAAAACGCTGGCATTATGACTGATGATATACTCCTTGTAGTAACATGACAACAACTTTGGAATAACAGAGAAAGAAGTAGTTTTTAAATAAAACAAAATCTTCTTGGTCTGAGATCGGATAGATTATTTTATGACGATGTAGGGCTTTTTAAAAAGTCTCTTGGTTAACTTTTTAAAATAGCAGCATAATAAAGTAAAAGCATTGTGAAAATGATATAAGAAGAATAAACAAAGTGACAGTTGAAAGTTTGGTAAATTAAGTCAAAAGAAAACCACTTTCTTTAGCATACAGAATATAGTAAGAGATAAATGCAACTTACCAAAGATTTATCAGGATAGACTCCAGCTCTTAGCAGAGACGCTTTCCAGCTGTCTACGTCCTCCTGGGAATCACATGCCAGCTCCAGGAAGCGATAGTCTTTGTATACATTCCTGGGGTTTAAAATAAATCATACTTTTAGTTTTGAACCAAATGATTTTTATATTTCTGCACACAACATAAATGACAGTCCAAAAGACAGTTCTGTAACAATCACTAAGGGGGAAAAGGGACAAGAATGGCAAAAATGTCATGTATTTTATAATAATTAGCAAATTCGTATATGTACTTTTGTTTGTTTGTTTTTTGTTTTTTTTTTTGTATATGTACTTATATAAATGTCTTTTAAACTCATATTAAAGAGCTCATGGCTATTTCTGCTGTGTAGCAATTAAATGAACAAAGGCAACACAAATACATTCAATATTGTCTTCTGTGGGCCATCTGCTTGTGAGTTGGGCTGTGGGGAAGGAAGTGCTATCGCTCAATAATTAGATCAATTTTCTGAAGTTATTTCACAACTGTAATTAAATAAATAGCTCATAAAACCTGTCAATGCATGGCAATAATTTCACACCCTTAAAAGTCTACCCTAGGTTCAAAATAGAAAAGTGAATCCCACTGTGAAATGGGAAGCCTGGTAACAGGGTTTAATGGGGTGAGGTGCCTTTACTTACCATTTATAACTGGAACAACACTATGAATTCTGCATTTGTTTTCTTAATAAAATAATACATAAAATGCAGTACATGGGCTTGTTGAAATTTTGTAGACTGGGTAAAAGAATGATTATGACAAATAATTTGTTTTTCTTACCATTTTTGTTCTATACATTTTCATGCAGTCAAGATTTCCTCTCTTTTTCTCTCCTCCTTTCCTTTCTAGCTCCCTGTTAATTTTATGTACTGATTTTTGTTTTGCTTACTGCTATTTCATAGCCATTTATTTATACTACAGGATCTTTATAAACATTAAATTACATGGCACAACATTCATTCATATAAATATATGACATGTATAGCTGTTTAATCTTTTCCTAATGCTAGATAATTAAATCATTTCCTTTTTATTTTCCCTATCTTAAGTAAAGTATTTGACACATTTACTAATACTGTTTTCTGAGGAAAGATTTCTACAAGTAGGGATATAAGGTCAAAACAAGATCCCCCACTCTGGTACAGGGTCTCACTATGCAGCCCAGACTCATGGTGATTGTCCCGTCTCAGCCTCTCCAGTCAGTGCTGGGATTACAGGAGTGTACTACCATGCTCAGTTTGGTGGCCAGCAAGGTGCACCAGGGGTCCAAGGGGTGGCACTGTATATGGTACCGGGGAGCAAACCTGAGTCCTCATGCTTATAGGCAAGTAGGTTTAGACGGTTGAACTATCTCCCAGCCCAACAAGATCATTTTTTAAGACACTGATACACTTCCCCATCACCTTTGAAGAAAAATACTCCAATTTAGACAGAAACTACAGCATATAAGGTTATAAGAGCTGGGAGATAGCTCAGCAGTCTAAGCACCTGCCTGGCAAGTGCACGCACCTGAGTTCAATCCCTAGTATGGCATGTTGGCCCAGGCCCCAGAATTGGGTGTGGTGGTGCATGCCTGTAATCCCAGCACTGGGGAGGCTGAGACAAGAAGGTTATTATGAATCTCAACTGTGTAGTGAGACCCTGCACCAAATAAATAAAATTTTAAAAATTAAAAAAAAAGATTATTAATCTTTCTGCTCTCACGCTTTGTCAATATCTCACTTGTGTCCACTTCCACCTAGTCCTGGAGGGGGAACACTGTTTTTGTGTCTCCCATCTGAACCTGCCCCAGGGCCTCTGAACACCCTGGCCTTTGACTCTCTACTTGAGTATCTCAAAGGAACTTCGATGTAAAGAATTGAACAGGTGATTTTTAGCTTCCAGTACCCCCATCTCATGCAGCAACCACCCAATCTAGATACTTTTTTTTTCCTTTTTGAACACCTGTCACTGCTCTCTTCCCTTTTACCACCTAAAAAGATCCAAAGATCCTGTCTAACAACGAGCGGCCACTTTGTCGCCATCTTTCTCTTGGACTATTATGATTGCCTCCTCATTGGTGTCTTAGCTTCCCATGCTTGCTTTTTTTTTTTTTTTTTTTTGTATTGCATTTTAGGGAAGTTTCTGTAGTGTTCAGGATCTCACTACTAGATCGGACTGGTAGTGATCCACCTGTTTTCAGCCTCCCAAAAGCTGGGATTACAGGCCCAGTCTCAATTTCCATCAATTTCCAGCAAGCCCCAGGAGTGGAGCTGGCATAGTAGGCTCAGGGTGTGAACCCCTGGCCCCTGCACCTGCATGCAGGCGCTTTAATCTGCTCAGCTATTTGGCTGGCCCCAATTCCCATGCTTCTTTCCATTTGTTCTTGGCACTGAAACTTCCCGATCTCCTAAACAGTTCGTCAGTGTTTCATCCCTGCGGCATGACTTCAGCAGTCACCTGCTTTTAGGGAAGAGACCACAATCTTGTGATGACCCTTGAAGTCCCCGCATTACTTTCCAAACACCATCATTTTCCTCCCACACGTTGCTTTCCCACTTGCTCTTCTTCCTCCTGCCACACGGGCTTTCTCTTAGGTCCTCAATGCTTATTCCCAGGACCTTTGAATATGCTGCTTTTCCTCCATCTCTTTTCATAGGTAACTCCTCGTCTTTCTTGAGTTCTGAACTCAGTCATGTCTTCAGAAAGCACTTCTCACAGCCCTACCGGGTTAGTTCTCCACTTTCATATAGTTTCCACATTTCTATTTTGTCCATAGCTCGTATCACGAATGTGATTGAGGAATTAACTGTGACTTCAAAATCACAGGTTTATTTCAGAATTGTGTTTTTCCCCTTTTTCTATGTTCTTTCCTTTTCTTCTCATTGCTTTTCCTTTTTCTCACACCAACCACCTCCTTCTCCTAATCCTTCTTCCCCATCCTTCTCTTCTTCTCCTCTCTCTCCAGTACAGTTCAGCATGTCATTTTTATGTCACTTATTTTATCCTCAGAGGACAAGCAAGTTGCCTAGCACTGATTAGTGATGCCTGAGACACTGGAGCCTTTTCACAAATATAAGACAGGTCCTCTTACTGCACTCAGCAGTTATACCTAAGCCATTGTGAACTAATGAAATTAAGAAGATACTTAAAGTCTAACTGGAAGAGACAAAGAACGAAGAAAGCAATCAGGGGAACTCTGGAGGAAAGCAGGAGACAGAAACAACAAATGCTTGAAGAATTACATAGCATGTACAGACTTCCTAAAATTAAGACATAAGCTTCTTTATTAAAATATTGAGTAGATAAACTGGAGGAATGATTAATCACTGTCGAGATTACAATTGGCAGCAATCAAGATCCAAGAGAAAAGGTGGAAGACTGTGAAGAGGAAGAGATGACAAACATGTAGAGGAAAAGCACCTAACCTACAAATATCAGGAGTCCTAGCAAAAGAAAACAAAGGAGGGAAGAGAAAAGTAATTATAAATGAAAAACTATTTTTAAAAAAATAATTCTCTGTACAACTTCATGAAAAATTGGTAGAAAGGATACCACTGAGGCATAGATCAATGCAATTCCTGAGTTTGGAGATAAGGAAAATGTTTTAAATGATTAAAATCCTATAGTCACCAAAATATCATCTACATGCCCTCATACCCACATAAAATCCTAAAGCAGGTATAGGGCTAATACAACACCAAATGAACCCATGGTGTTCAGGGTGAAGGGAGATTGACAGGAAATAATGAGGAGAAGTAAAAATAACAGATCAATTAGAAATGCACAACGCAAAGGCTAAGTTGAACTGTTAATGTACAAGAGATATATTTCAACAGAAATTTGAACAGTCCAACTCTTGGGAGAGGTTAAGAAGAATACAAATGCACCTGAGGTCCCCTCTGGCATACACAGGGGTAGAAAGTACAGAAGCAAAAGGATCTCATTTTTGGGAGAAGGAGGTCAACAGAGGAGGAGAAGGAAAAATATCTGCCTTATTGGGTAATAATTGATAATTTGCTATAGGTAATACAGAGGGACTATGTATTTATGAACAACTCAATGCAAGAGAAATAAAAAGTACAGAATGCTCAAAACAAAAAGCAGTTATTTTTCAGTAAATCAACAAGAAAAGAAAATGAACAAAAAAGAATCAACATGACAAAGTAAATTTAAAAATGAGAATGGAAAGGACCCACCCAATAGGGAAAACAATTAAATACAGGTGATAAAGGGGTAATC
Source organism: Myocastor coypus (assembly GCA_004027025.1). Classification (NCBI taxonomy): domain Eukaryota; kingdom Metazoa; phylum Chordata; class Mammalia; order Rodentia; family Myocastoridae; genus Myocastor; species Myocastor coypus. The sequence goes on along the minus strand of PVJA010002707.1, from coordinate 64,690 downwards.
AACAGCAGGTAAATAACATGGCAAGCATAAATCAATACATCTCAATTATAACCATCAATGTAAATGGTCTTAATTCACCAATTAAAAGAAATAGACTGGCACAGTGGATTAGGAAGGAAAACTCAACAATATGCTATATATAAGAAACACACTTAACTCATAAAGAAATTTACAGGCTGAAAGTCAAAGGATGGAAAAAATACTACATGCCCCAGCACTTCAGAAAACTCAAGCATAGCCATCCTACTTTCAGAAAGTCTCAACACCAAACCAAGGCCGATCAAATAAGATACAGAATGCCACTACATACTGGTTAGGGGAAAAATTCAAGAGGAAGAGATAACACTCATAAATATGTATGTTCCTAACACAGGAGCACCCAGCTATATAAGGCAAATCTTAATGGACATGAAAACTCTAATATACAATACCACAATCGTAATAGGAGACCTTAATACTCTCTAATCTCAAAAAGATAGGTCAAACAGACAAAAAGTTAGCAAAGAAATAACAGAAGTGAACCAGTACTTGGAACAAATGGACTTAATGGACATATACAGAATGTTCCACCCAGCCTCTTATAAATACACAGTTTTTTCAGGTGTTTATGGGTGATTTTCTAAAATAGACCACATATTAGTCCATTGGTTGTGCTTACCTATATGCAAGAAAACAGAAATTATCCCATGCATGTTATCTGACCACAGTGCAATGAAACTGGAAATGAATGACAAAAGAAACCACAAGAAAACCATAAACACATGGAAATTAAGCAGCACCCTCCCCACAAGCCAATGGGTTACAGAAGAAATTAAATAAGAAATCAACCAATATCTAATGAAAATTCAAACACAAAATTTTCAGAATTTATGGGATGCAATGAAAGCCGTTTTAAAAGAGAAACTTATAGCTCTGAACTCACACATTAAGAAAACCAATTGCGAACAGATACTCTAATGCTACACCTCGATCATCTAGAAAAGGAAGAGCAAACCAAGCCCAGAGACCAAAGACAGGAGGATATTATAAAGATTAGAGCAGAAATTAAGTCAATTGAGATGAATTATACATGCTGTACATAAGAAACACAGTGAATTCATAAAGATATTTATAGACTAAAAGTCAAAGGATGGAAAACAACACTATGTGCCCCAGCACCTTAGAAAAATAATTAACAAATCAAAAAGCTGTTTCTTTGAAAAATTAAATAAAATTGATAAGCCCCTAGCTAATTATCAAAAACAGGAAAGAAAAAACTCAAATTCAAGCAATAAGGAATGAAAAGGGTGAAATTACTACAGACCCAGCGGAGATTCAGAAGATCATTTATAGCTACTTTGAGAAGCTTTACTCTCACAAAATCAAAGACAGAGATGAAATGGACTGATTCCTAGAAACATACAAATTACCAAAACTGAATCAAGAAGATATAAGAATGCTCAACAACCCAATAATAGCCAACATTATACAAAATGTAATAAAACACCTACCAACAAAGAAAAGTCCAGGTCCTGGTGAATTTGCTGCTGAATTATACAAGAAATTAACAGAAGATATAATCCCAATACTCCTCAAAGTCTTCAATGAAATTGAAAAGGAAATAATCCTCTGAAAATCATTGCTGGAAGCAAGTATTATATTGATACCTGTCTTAGTCACTTCTCACTCATTGCTGGGACAAATACCTGACACCCAAGATGAAAGAAGTAAAGGTTTATTTAGCTCACAGTTCGTGGAGGTTTCAGTCCATATTTGGCTGTCCCAAGGCTGAGTGGAACAGAGCGGAGAGCATCCAGTTCATGGCAGCAGGACAGCAACAGAATGGTGGCAGAAGTAGCCAACCAAACAGGGCAGCAGAGAGCAACAGCTCCAGTCTGTCTCTCTGTCTCTCTTTATATTACATTCAGGCTCTCCACCTTAGCCTCTGCCTTAGCCTCCGCCTTAAGCTACACCCATAATCCAATCAGTACTAAAACCCATAATCCCAAGGATCATGGATCAAATCTCAAACTCTAGAAGTCCCCGCCCAATGACTACATGAGGCTTTGGGAGAACAACTAGACATAAACCATAACAATACCCAAATCAGAGAAGGATGGAACTGAAAAAGAGAACTACAGGTCAATCTCCCTAATGAACACGGATGCAAAAATTCTCAATAAAATCTTCACAAATAGAATACAGCAAATCATTAAGAAGATTATACATCATAACCAGGCAGGATCCATCCCAGGGGTGCAAGGATGGTTCAACATACACAGACCTATAAATGTAATACACTATATCAATAGAGATAAGTTAAAAAACCACATGATTATCTCAATTGATGCAGAAAAGGCTTTTGACAAAGTTCAACACTCATTCATGTTCAAATTCCTACAACAAACTGGAATAGATAGAATCTACCGCAATCTGATAAAAGCCATCTATGACAATCCAAAGGCTAACATAATTCTAAATGAGGAAAAGCTAAAGTCTATTACTCTCAGATCTGGTACAAGACAAGGATGTCCTCTGTCACCACTCCTATTCAATATAGGTCTAGAATCATTAGCTAGAGCCATTAGACAAAAGAGAGAGAAATAAAGGAATAAGAAAAAGAAAAGAGGAAATTAAACTATCGTTATTCACAGATGACATGATACTCTACTTGAAAGACCCAAAACACTCCACCAAGAAACTACTTGAATTAATATGCAAATTTAGTAGCATAGCAGGGTACAAAGTCAATACTCGAAAGTCAATAGCATTCCTCTACACAGACAACAAAAATACTGAGAGGAAAATTAGACAAACAATACCCTTTATAACAGTACCATGGAAAATAAAATACCTAGGAATTAAACTAAAGAAATAAAAGATCTATTCAATGAAAACTATAGTACTCTGAAAAAAACAGACCATAGAGGATTTCAGAAGATGGAGAGGTATTTCCTGCTCCTGGATAGGAAGAACAAACATTGTGAAGATGGCCATACTCCCAAAACTGGTATACAAATTTAATGCAGTCCCTATCAAAATACCACCACTATACCTCAGAGATCTAGAGAAATCATTCCTAAAATTTTTTTGGAACCCGAAAAGACCTAGAAAAGCAAAGGCAATCCTGGGCAACAAAAAAAGACAGGAGGCATTACAATTCCTGACTTAAAATTATACTACAAAGTTACTATGATAAAATCAGCATGGTATTGGCAAAAAAAAAAAAAAAAAAAAAGAACTGAGGATCAATAGAATAGATTAGAAGATGCAAAAGCAACTACAAACACAATCAGCCACCTTATCTTCGACAAAGGACCAAACATGTACACTGGAACAAAGACAACCTCTTTATCAAATGATATTGGAAAAACTGGACCTCTACATGCCAGAAACTAAAACTTGACCCAGGTCTATCACCATATACTAAAATAAAGGCAAAATGGATTAAAGGTCTAAATATTAAAACAGAAGTACTAAACCTCCTGGAGGAGAAAGTAGGTGAAATTTTTGAAGACATGGGCGTAGGCAAGCCGTTTGTGGACAAAAATCAGACTGTACGTATAATATTTGAAGGAATTAACAACTGGAACCTCCTCTTACCGAGAAGCTTTTGCACATCAAAAGAAATTACAAACAAAGTGAAAAGAGAATCCACAAATTTTGAAAAAAATCTTAACAAGTACTCAGACAAAAGTCTTCTATGTAGAATTTATAAAGAACTAAATAAACATTAGGACCCCCAAATTTAAAAACCTAATCCAGAAATAGGCATTTGAGATAAACACACACTTTGCAGAGAAAGAAATACTACAAGTTTATAAATGTATGAAGAAAAGCTCCATATCCATCCACAAAATGCAAATTCAAGCAACATTTAGATACCATCTTACCCCAGAAAGAATGGCTATGATAAAGAAAATCAACCAACATTAAATGTTGTAAAGGCTGTGGGGAAAAAGGAACACTTCTCCACTGCTGGTGGGAATGCAGACCGGTACTACCATTATGGAAAACAGTATAGAGACTCCTTAAAAAACTAGGACTGGAAATTTCATTCAATTCAGCTATCCCCCTACTGGGAATTTTCCCAGAAAAACTGAAAACATATCATAGTGATATCTGTGCACCTACATTTATAGCAGCACAATTTGTGATAGCCAAATCTTGGAAACAACCAAAATGTCTGTATCCTGAAGAATGGCTGAAAAAGATGTGGTATTTTTATACAATGGAATAGTACTCAGCTATAAAGAATGATAAACTAGAAGACTTCATATATAAGTGGATGTATCTTGAACATATACTCATAAGTGAAAGACCTACACATATAAATATTGCATAGTTTCCCTAATATAAGAACTCAAAAGAAGAAACAAAAATGGAAAGGTATAATATAGTTAAATGGAAAGTGAAAATTTAAGGATTAAATAATGGAGAGCTAGGAGAGAAACTGGGAAACATGACAAGGACAAAACTAAGTACTTTTACACAAAAGATGGTTAAGACAATGGTCCTAAAACTCTTGAATAAATTTTTGAAACTAGAAGGTAACTGGTAGAATTTACACCCTGAGTAACTATATATACTGATATCTGTGAACTAAGCGAATACACTGAGGATAGCAATGTGTAATACTAATACCATATTTGGAATATCTATCATTCCTGTCTTCTAATTATGCACCACTTCTAATATCATATCAATTATTGCTATACTCTCTCTCAAGTAAATGTTTGCTTAAAAAGAAAAAAAGAAAAAAAAAGGCAGTAGATTTTGAGACAAGGAAAAAAGGCCATAGAAGTACAATGCTACAATTTTGTAAATAGTTAAGTTAAAAAATGTCTGTCTAACAATGTGTATTTGTTCTTTTTTTACATTCTATGGGTATTTTAAAGTATTTATTTATTTATTCATTTATTTTTACAGAGCCAGAGTCTGAACTCGGGCTCTTGAGCTTGCCAGGCAATCACTTATTCTACTGAGCTATCTCTCCAGCCTCAGGGATTTTAAAGTTTAGAATATCAACAATTGATGGAAAATACCTGTTTCATGTTATATCTGAGGCATTTGATATTCATAAAGTTATGTTAAGCTCAAGTGCCTAAGCTATAGGGAATAATATCTTAAGCTTCTCTTCTGGATGGTTAACTTAAGTTGTCAGTCCAAACAATTAGAGAAAAAGAACAGATACAAGTACAGTCAATATTTTGGCTCTAGCCCTTAAAGGTTAGTGAGAACACAGGACATAAAACAACCTGTACTGTAATGGCCTATCACTCAGTGGAGCCCCAAATTTCCTGTTCAAGGAGATTATGAGGCCACAGAGGAAAGTGATCGATGATGTACAATGTGCCTAAAGAGAGTCACCTAGAGAGAAAACATTCTCTCAGGCTTTCACAGAGAGCAAAGTGGTCAAGCAATGACTGTGATTCATCCAGATGGCTGACACTCACAAAAATTTTGCAAATTGCAGTACATGGTTCCAGGGTAAGCCCTGAGGGAACTTGGCTGACCTTGTCAGATACCAAAAGTTACATTTTTTTTTTGTAACACAATTCTTGCTTTACCTTGGTCTTAATCATCTAGCAGAAAAGGCTAACCATGAGGTATAAAAATGAAAGTCATATTAAGATGCTGAGTTGTAAAAGGCTCAAGTCAACAGCCCCCAATAATGTCAGATGAGCTGATAATCCACTACTGTTATGGACTATTAGACTAAATATACAGTTACTTTCTCTTTGTGCAATGAAGAAAAAGGATCTGTATTAATGATGTTTAGACAAGAAATTATGTCTGCATCTTGTACTCTGAACAACTATGATGAAGACAACATTATGCAATGTATCAACTATTATAAATAATAATATTGATAATAATAATAAATTTAAAAATGATACAGCATCTAAATAGCACTCTTTAATCACATCCCCAAATATGTAAGCAAATGAGCTGAGATAAAAACTTAGAAACATGTTTCTAGACAACTATTATAAGACACACTTATGCATGTTTGTCCCCTACATATAAACACATATATGAAAATGAGGATATAATTTATTGGAAGGTAAAAAATACAAATATTTTATGCCAAACAATGGAGCTTAAGAATAAGGCTTCAGGAAAATGTGAATATATTCACCATTTAGAACACACACACACACACACACATACACACACACACAGATCAATGTTTACCTATAGAAATTATACAATGGTTTTAAAACAAAAACAGATATTAATTAATGAGGTTAAAACTATAATTAGGGAAACAGGAAGTCTAAAAACATAAAAGATAACCACATCAAGTGCTTTCCTCTTATCAATAGATAATACATTTATAATTCTGATTAAAAAAGAAAATGCAAAAAAAATAAATATCACAAATGAGAAATGTAAAAGTTCATAACCCCACAAATATAGAGGAGACTAAAACAAAAATCAGATCAACTATTATGTGCAAACTTTTGCTAAAAAATGAAATTTTAGAAGAAATTAATACTCCAAATTTTTATATAAATTACCAAAGTTGACTAAGAAATAATCAGAAAATCTAAGTTCTTGACCAAACACTAGGAAAACAGGTTACTTTATTTAAAAGGCTAACATACTTTTCTTCTAAAATAAAAATTAAAATAAGGTGTCTCATCATTACCACTTCTGTTCAACAGGATAAACAAAGCTTTATCCATCTATAAAAGCCCCATGTATATATATGGAGAGAGAGAGAGGAAAAGAAGCAGTCAAATTATTCTAATTTTCAGAAGACATGGTTGTATGTTCCTATACATAAAAGACTCCTAAAGCTCTAACACATGACTCTTAGAAGAAATAAATAATTTGGCAAAATATAAAATCAATACACAAAATTCAGGATTGCTATAAACTCAAAATAAGCCTACCATGAAAGAAATTAAGAAAACAATACTATTCACAATAAATTCAAGAAAAATTAAGTACTTACCAACTAACCTAACAAAGGAAGTGAAAGACTTCTACAATTAAAACTACAGCACACTGAGAAAAGATATCAAAGAGGAAATCAGGAAATGGAAATATATCCCCTGTTCCCAGATAGGCAGAAGCAATGTAGTCAAAATGACCACACTTCCAAAATCAATATACAGATTTAATATAATCTCAATTAAAATACCAACTGTATTCCCTACAGAAATAGAGAAAGCAATGCTAAAATTCATATGGAACACAAACGACCAAGAATAGAAAAACCAATCCTAGGAAACAAGAGCAAAGCAAGAAGCATCACAATCCTGTGTTTTAAGTTATATTACAAAGCTACGGTGATAGAAACAGCATGGTACTGACACAAAAACAGATGTGTGAATCAATGGAAGAGAACAGAGGATGCAGACACAACTCCAGGTGCCTTCAGTTATCTGATCTTTGTCAGAGAAGCCAAAAACACATGCTAGAGAAAAAAAAAAGATAGATTCTTAATGAATAGTATTAGAAAAACTCGCTATCTATATGCATATTTAAAGTTCTATTCATACACAAGAGTAAAGCGTGGCTTATGCCTCTTACACTGTAATAAAATAAAATCAAGATGGATCAAAGATTTAAATATTAAAATAGGAACACTTGAGCCAGGGAGATAGCTTGGCCTAAGAATCTGCATGGCAAGCAGGAGGACCCAAGTTCAATCCCCAGCAACACTCACTGTTCTGGCCTTGTACCAAGCTGGCCACCAATACCAGGCAAAGTAGTGCACACCTGTAATCCTAGCACTGGAGAGGGTGAAAACAGCAAGATCCTTATGAATGTGAGCTGTGTAGTGAGACTCTGCACCAAATACATTAAAAAAGAATTCATTGAAATAAATAAATAAATAAATAAATAAATAAATAAATAGGAACACTTAATTTGTTGGAAGGTAGAAAAGATAAAATTCTTGAAAATATGGAAAATGCATGGAATTTCTCGACAGACTCCAGTGGCACAAGAAATACTGTGAAGAATCATTAAATGAGACTATATGACCTCAAGGGCTCATAGTGACCTCATTAATAGATTTCAATAAATAATCATTGAATAATGAGTCTTAGAGCCATAAATGTTGAACATCACCTTTAAAATGCCTTTGTTAATTTTATAACACAAAAAATTGTTATCTGTAATACTTCAATAATTTTGCTTCCAATTCCGGGCCTTCTGCACTGCCCACCCCATCCCTGGGACTCCTTGAGAGGGCAATTGAGACTGAGCATGGTGGTGCACACCTGTAATTCCAGTTCTTGGGAGGGTATACACAGCCGGATCACTATAAATTTGTTCCAGTAGTGGGACCCTGAACACCCAGTAGACCCTTCCCTAAAATACAAACAAACAAATAAATAAATAAATAATATTTTTAAAAATAATTTTGCTGAGGAAGTTTTACTTTTTTTCCTATCTTTATCTATTTATTTTTTATTACTTTTAATAAGAAACATCAATACGATAGTTTCACAACACATTAGTAGTACCTTCGCAGTAATTGACACATTGCATATTGTCCTCACAATAGTAATACAGAGAACATAGTGTGGACATGATATATTTTCTAATTGATATTGGTAAGGAAAGAAAAAAATTTTTCTCTTTGAACTAAGAGGAAGTAGATGTACACATAATCTAATGTTCCATAATTGCAGTGGGTTATAGGTGAAACTGGCAATGTTGGAGGTTGTTGATTTAAGTCTCTTACAGCTCATCATACTAATCTAGTTCTGCATTTTGTGCCTCATAATTAAGCTTTTCTGCTGGGTGATCAAGGGCAAGTTAAAGCAAGACCTGTCTAACAAAACATTCATCTTTTGTATCTTCCAAGGTCAAATCCCCTCAGGATTAACTTTGGAACCATGTACAGTGCTTTGTAGAACTGTTGTTAGTGTCAGCCTTTGGGACGAGTCACAGCCATTGCTTGACCAGTTTGCTTTCTGTGAAAGCCTGAGAGAATGTTTTTCCCTGGGTGACTTTCCTTAGACACACTATAGTTCATTTATCCCTTTCCTCTGAGATCCCATAATCTCCTTGACCAGAATATTTGGGACATCTCTGAGTTATAGGATATTACAGCACAAGTTCTCTTATGTCCTGAGTCCTTACTGACCTTGAAGGGCTTGGGCCAAAATATAGGCTATCCTCATAGCCCTTCTTTTTCTCCAATTTTTGGTCTGTTAACTTACATTTTTAATCCTCCAGCAGAGAAGTTTCCTGATAGTATTACTCTATAACATAGGTAATTGAGCTTAACATCACTGGCTTTCTGAATATCAAACATCTTTGACTTAGCTTAGAATTGATATTTTCTGACCATCATTGATATTCTAATAATGTTCCATACAATGTGATAAAAGCAGTTACACAATTTTACGCAGACATTTAGAAATCCAAGGATATACAAAATCGGAGCCTGTCAAGCCTATGGCATTTTGCACAGTATCTTACTCTCAATTAATACCCTTTTTATTTTGTTTTGTTTTTGCTAACTAACCATTTACTTGAGAGAGAGTATAACAGTAACTGAGTTTACATTGAGAGCAGTACACATCAAAAAGACGAGAATGATATGTATTGCAAGTATAGTTTTAGTGTTGCATGGTATTATGATCAATGTGATGAACCTTTTGAAGGGTCTTAGGACCAATATCTGATTCATCCGGTGCACATAAGTGTATGGTTTTGCTCCTGCTATGTATCCTCTCTTATCTGCTTCCAGTCACTTTGTTGTTTAATGCATAACACATTCAGCTGTTTATGCCCTTAAGTTTTTATTTCTTCTTTATAGTTCTTACACTAGGGAGACTATATAATATTCACACATATAGGTCTGGTTTATTTCACCTATGAATATATGTTCAATATATATCCATTTATATATGAAGTCTTCCAGCTTATCATTCTTTATGGCTGTGTAATATTCCATTGTATAAAAATACCACATCTTTTCCAACCATTCTTCAAATGATAGGCTTTTTGGTTGTTTCCAAGATTTGGCTATGACAAATTGGGCTGCTATAAACATAGGTGCACAGATATCGCTATGGTATGATGATTTCAGTTCTTCAGGGAAAATTCCCAGTAGAGAGATACTTGGATTGAATGAAATTTCCAGTTCTAGTTTTTTAAGGATCCTCCACACCGCTTTCCATAATGGTTGCACCAATCTGCATTCCTACCAGCAGTGGAGAAGGGTTCCTTTTGCCCCATAGCCTCTCCAACATTTGTTGCTGGTTGATTTTATGGTAGCCATTCTTTCTGGGGTGAGATGGTATCTAAGTGTTGTTTTAATTTGCATTTCACGGATGGCTAGCAATGTGGAGCATTTCTTCATGTATTTGTAGGCTTGCTGAAATTTTTTCTCTGAGAAGTGTGTCTTCATCTCAGCTGTCCATTTCTGGATTGAGTCTTTGGATTTTGAACCCTAATGGTTTTTAGTTCTTTGTAGATTCTAGATAGAAGACCTTTGTCTGAATACTTATTAGTTAAAATCTTTTCAAAATTTATGGGTTGTCTTTTCATTCTGTTGGTAATTTCCTCTGACATGCAAAAACTTCTTAGCTGGAGGAGGTCCCATTTGTTGATGTGTTCAAATGTTAAACATGCATTTTGATTTTTGTCCATGAACATTTTGTCTATCCTGATGTCTTCAAGATTTTCTCCCACTTTTTCTTCCATGGGATTTAGTGTTTCTCTTTTAATGTTTAGATCTTTAATCCGTTTCAACATTAGTTTAGTGCATGGTGATAGACTTGGGTCAAGTTTTAGTTTTCTGCTTGTAGAGAGCCAGTTTTGCCAGGACCATTTGTTAAAGAGGCTATCTTTCTTCCAGTAAGTGTGTTTGGCCCTTTGTGGAAGATAAGGTGGCTGAGTGTGTTTGTATTTGCTTCTGCATCTTCTAATCTATTTCATCGATCCTCAGGTCTATTTTTTTGCCAATACTATCCTGATTTTATTACTGTAGCTTTGTAGTATAACTTTAGGTCAGGAATTGTAATGCCTCCTACCCTACGTTTTTTACCCAGAATTGTCTTTGCAACTCTGGATCTTTTTTGGTTCCACATAAATTTTAGGAATGATTTCTCCAGGTCTGTGAAGTATGTTGATGGTATTTTGATAGTAATTGCAATAAATCTGTATAACAATTTAGGGAGTATGGCCATCTTTACAATGTTGGTGCTTGCTATCCAGGATCAGGGAATATCTTTCCATTTTCTGAAATCTTCTAAGATCTCTTTTTTCAGAATATTATAGTTTTCATTGAAAAGGTCTTTTACTTTCTTAGTTAGGTTAATGCCCAAGTATTTCATTTTCTTTGATGCTATCATAAAAGGTATTATTTCTCTAATTTCTCTCTCAGTGTGTTTGTTATCCATGTAGAAGAATGCTACTGACTTTTGTGTGTTGACTTTGTAGCCTGCTATGCTACTGAATTTGTGCATTAATTCCAGTACCTTCTTGGTGGAGTCCTTTGGGTCTTCCAAGTAGATTATCATGTCATCTGCAAATAGTGATAGTTTTACTTCTTCTTTACCTATTCTTATTCCTTTTATTTCTCTTTCTTGTCTAATGGCTGTAGCTAATGATTCCAGAACTATGTTGAATAGGAGTGGTGACAGAGGACATCCTTGTCTTGTACCAGATTTGAGACTAAAAGACTTCAGCTTTTCCCCATTTAAAATTATGGTAGCTGTTGGATTGTTGTAGATGGCTTTCATCAGCTTGAGGTAGAGACCCTCTATTCTAATTTTCTGTAGGACTATGAACATGAATGAGTGTTGAACTTTGTCAAAGGCCTTTTCTGCATTAATTGAGATGATCATATGATTTTTGGCTTACATTTTTTTACTTATAGAAATGTTCTTTGTTCTAGTTTCATTAAATAATATATAAAACATAATCACCACTTTTTATAGTATTTCAAAGGCTCCACACTTTTTCTTTGCATTTATCTGGCATATCCTTGTCTCTTCTTTTTCTTTCCCTTAGTTATTTGTTTTACTCTTTAAAAAGATCCTTTTTAAAAAATGTTACTGTAAGAAAATCATCGATCTGAAAACCATCACTTATCATTAGGAAAGTTTTAATAATGTTTATTTCTTTCCATACCTACATATTTGGTTTTACTTTTGTAGTTTAGAGATATGCTTTTCTTTTTTCCCTTTCTTTTTGTCTTTTCTTTTATTTCTTTTATTAAAAGTAATCTCATTGAATCTTTATGGTAACTCTATAAGGTTGGTAGTAGAGTTGTTTTGCAGAGAAGGAAACTGAGGTTCAGCCAGTTTAAGGGACTTGCGTGGGATGTCATGGTCAATAAATGGCACAATCTGGACTTGCCATGGCCCACGAGATATGGCTTTCATAAAACAAATATTTCCTCAGTAAATGAAAGGATAAATGTGAAAAAAAAATTGTGAGCAAAAGTACAAGAGTGAACTTGAATTCTGATTATTTTAAAAATCACCTTTCTCATTTTTGACCAGATCCTTAACTTTCTGTAGAAAAATCTAAGACATAGAAGTATAAGGCACACACTACACCAAGTACAATGAGAAATTTTAGACAAATTAGGATATGTTTAAAGGAAATATATTTTCTAGATTGAAAGTTTATTGTTAGACAAGTTATCCCTTTGAAAGAATGATGGATTATCTTGAGAGAATGAAAATTCTTCCAATTTTAATTATCTAATTACTTCTCTACCATAGCTGTTAGCCTCTAGGTAGGTTTCAGAAGGAGGTTTTCCCACTGCACATTCCCAGTTCCTTTAAGATGGAAAGGTATGGGGAAGACGAAGCTCCACAAATGGCTGGGAGCTTTGGGCCAGCTGGAAAGCCCGGGCAGCAGAGAGGGTGCAGACTTTCCACATTCTCTGAGCAGATCTGAAGAATTCAGCTTTGGCCCATTTTCACTGACCTTTCTCCAGAGTATTTTCTTTCAGGGGCTCTTCGCATGGAAAATCTTAATTTTTTCCCCTTAAAGGATAGCCAAATTCTTGAGAGGGAAAATAATTATCTGGTTGAAACATTAGAAGAGGGTCATAGGCTTCTGGTGGCTTTGGCTGCTTCAGCTTTACCCATTTTTGAAGCCTCGTCTTAGGCTGTGTCTAGACATCCAAGGAGAGCTGGATACAGGTCTAAAACACCGGACTGAACTGATTTACTGGAAGCCTCATAAATTCTGTCCATGAAGCTTCCAGCTTCTCACCACATGCTGTAGCCATATAGATAACCCACAGCAATTTGTACTGACTGCATTTTTTTTGTTTAGTCTGTTTTAGTAGTAATCTTGCAGATAGGAGCTTCTGAAAAACTCTGCTGTGAAATCAAGCTATGTGTTTTACAGTTTGTAGAAATGAAAGACTCCCCATCCCCCTTCTCTTCCAGTAAAAAGAAAAAAGAAATGAAAATCACTGCAATGCTAAGAAATATGAGAAATATTTATCCCTATGAGAAAGTTTTTATCTGTAAGTGCTACACTGAAGAGAACAAGATCATGCAATGAACCAAAGTTTTGGTCATAAGTGTACATTTTTTACCCATAGAAAAACTTCTTCAGCTGTTAAAAATATGAAGTGCAATTCCCTTACCTACAATAGCTCTTTAGCCATTGGAAAGCTGGTATTAGACAACTATGAACAATCACTCAAGATAAACTTCGAACAAATTTTTTACATAACTATCAAATAATTTAATAAACATAAGCATGAGAAGTAGGATTGTTGGAGAGTGACATCTGCCAATATGGCACCATCCTGGCCCCAGAGGAGTGGCACAGGCTGCTTGCCCTGTGGCACACACCAGGACAGCTTCCTGCTCAGGAAAGTCACCCTTTCATTCCTCTTAGTCTCAAAGCTCCACACTAATGATTGTCTGGCAGCAGGAAAGAGCATTAACATCAAGATCATCACCATCACCACCACCACCACCACCGTCATCACACTCTGGTACCAGAAATCAAATTCACAACCGCACATTTGTCAGGCAGGCACTGTGCCACTGAGTGATATCTCTGGTCCTTAAAAGAACAGTTCTTGATGCTACTGATACTGAGCTGTTTGTGATATTTGTTAATCCTTTTGGTCCTAAGCAAATGCTCATAAGGTTGATACCACATAATTTCTTTAAATTTCATATTTGTCCAGTGAGTTTAGAGTAGGTTCAGTTTATAACAAGAAATCAATCATAATTTGGTTGCATGCAAAGTAGGGTGTGTGTGTGTGTGTGTGTGTGTGTGTGTGTGTGTGTGTGTGTGTGTGTGTGTGAGGTTCCAAGCTCTTAAGTCTCCAGGTCAACTTTTTAGTCAAAATTTCAAGTGTTTCCCATTGGAAAAAGTGCCCCAGTAGTGCAGCATTCTCTTGGCCTCTGAGGTCATTGTCTAGAAGGTTTTGCTGGAGATGAAATGGCAGTAACTGATCACAGAATTCAGATGTAGCACTATCCAGACCCAAGAAAAGAGTTGGGTAAACTGTTTGCCTGCTTTCTGAACAGTACACTTTTCCTATGTTAGTAAAACATAATAATATATAGTAGAATAAAACCCATGACCATCTGTTGAAAAATCCAATTTATACCTTTGCCTTAGTTACTTTTTGCTCGTTGCTGGGACAAATACCCGACACTCAAAATGAAGGAAAGGTTTATTTAGCTCACAGTTAGTGGAGGTTGCAGTCCATACTGGCTGGCTCCAAGGCAGAGAGGCACATGGCAGCACAGAGCAGCCATTCATAGCAGTGGCAAAGATCCAAAGCAAAGGGAGGGGCAGCAGCTTAGGCAGGTAGCTAGCCTTTCTTCCCTCCTTACGTTGTATTACAAATTATCCACCCCAGGGCCAGGGTGTAGCATTCACACCTGCAGCCCCAACATTGGATCAAGAATCAATCACAAACTCCAGAAGTCAATCTATGACTGCATGAGGCTTTGGGCGGACACCTAGACACAAAACACAACAACTTTTATCTTACAGTATGGGTAAGGAAATGGCTCTGAATCTCTTTATGAATCTATATAATGGGAACAGGAACAATATCTACTTTGGGCTAACTGGAATGAAACCTATGGTTCTACTTGTGAAGATCTTGCATATCACAACATCCAACAAAATACACAAGCAAAATACGACTTAAAAATTTGTTCTGCATTATTACCACTGTCTTTAGGATAATTATATGTGACTGCTACAAAGCCAGCTCCCTTCAGTACTTGAAGAGTCTGTTATTTGTTAATCATAAAATTTACATTTTCATAGCAGGTCAGTGTGGACCCACAATTCTAGTTTGGTCAGATGTCAGAATCTTGATTCTGTCAAATAATATATTTACAATTTATAAAGTCATCAACCAAATTTTCCAGTCTTTCCTCCTTTCTGAAACACAGGACAACTCATGGCAGAGTTTGACAGCTCCCTGATCTCACCAGGTCTTCTTGCACGCCTTTCCCTGATGTCCTCATTCCTGAGCAGATGCAGCTCAAGATCAGTTACAGCTAGAAGTGCACTCCGTAGAGTGTATGTCCCTTTTTCCATCCTTCCCTTCACCATTTCACTTGCTCTGTACAACTCCAGTTGAACAACTGCTTTACTTAGCTGCTGTATTCAAGTTGCCAAATCATGCAGAAGAAAAAAAAAATTGTGCTGACTATGCACATACCAAATATTAAAAATCAAATAAGGACCCATTTTCCAGATATTCCTACTATGATCCTGCATGCTTTTCCATACTGGCAGATGATTGTCATTTCACACGCCTTCCCCCCTTACATCTGTGACACAGTCTTCACCACTCACACTCTGGGTTACCTTGCTTCACGCTTCTTCAGGGGATTATGTGCAATCAATGAGGATGATCCGTCGTCTGCAACAACCCCTGCCCCATTACCGGCATTTACAACCCCAGACCTTCGCCTCGTATGCAGGGGCTTGTCTCTTTCAAAGTTGCATGACTTCCTTCCTATAATTAGTCAGTGGCTCTTAACAATTTCTTCCCTTCTTGTCCTTGGCAATTATCTTAATACATAGGATTTGTCTTCTCCAAGACTCACTCTATTTCCATTTGCTTTTGACAGCAAAACGTCTCGAGTTATTCTGAATTATTTTCTTCACCCTTTCCCTCTCCTCTTTCCTCGGTGCACCACCCCCCACCCCCAAGGATTGTGACCCTAGCAATGCACAACTCAGCTCTTATCAAGTCATGTGCTCTCCATCTTGTCAAAACAATCTGTTGGCTCCCTGCTCTTTGTCATGTGGATTTACTGCAGCATTTGCCATTGTTGACCACTCCCTCTGTCTTCAAGCTATTTCTCCTTAGAACCTCGGTGATTCATGCTCTCCTGACTCCTGTGCTTCTCCCTCCTTTTTTGTCTCTTTTGTTTTGTCCTCCTTTTTCATTAGATCTTTAATTTCTGGAGTACCCAGGGTTAGGTCAACTTCCTCTACCCCTCTCCCCAGGCTGATCCTCCCTATAAGGTGGCCATGAGCATCATTCAAGCATGGACAACTCCAGATCTTTCCCCCTGGAACTCTGGGGATTCTCATATATAACACTCTTCTCTCCCCCAGACATTTATCACAACTTTCTAACCTCTCCCGAACACTTTCCTTGCTCCCTTTCCACATGGAAGCCACAGTGATCATCTTGCTACCAATTTCTCCTCCCCCCCCCCCCGTGATGGGCTCAGCCTACCCTGGGGGCAAGGCTGGTGTGGAATGTGGTGCCAAGGATTGAAGCGCAGCCCCTACACTTGCCTAAGCAGGCTCTTTAGACCTCTAAGCTATCTTACCAGCCCCTTATCCACCTTTCTAGCCTCATTTATTCCATCACTCCGTGCTGTTTCTGGCCCAGCCACATTAGCAGTTTTCTTTCTCTTGATCCCGTGTCTTGAACACAATAATTATTTTTTCTTCAGGAGCTTGCAGGTTCTAATGCTTTATTAAAGACTATATTTAGTCTCATCATTCGTACTTCTCATTCACCATCAGAGAAGCTTCTCTGACATCCACACCTAAAAGCCTTCCTGCCCTCCCTTACCTATTCTCATTCTTTTCATTTTTCTATTTTCTTTGTAGCACTTAGCTGTATCTAAAACTATGTGTGTTAACTAGAGTAACTGTGATCTGCTTCATCTACAGCAGTGGTTCTCAACCTTTCTAATGCCCTGACCCCACAATACAGTTCCTCATGTTGCAGTAATTCCAAACCAAAAAATAATTTTGGTGGCTACTTCAAAACTGAATGCTGCTACAGTTATGATTTGGAATGTAAATACCTGATATGCATTATGTATTTTCTGATGGCTTTAGGTGACCCCTGTGTTTTGGTCGTTCGATGCCCGCTGGGGTCTCGGTCCACAGGTTGAGAACCACTGATACAGTGTAAATTCACTGAGAGAACTTTGGCTTTCCTCCCCTGTGTTCCCTGTGTTTATACTTTATGGTAGATATTCAGTAGTACTTTCTGGCTGACTACTACCATTCATTATTTTCTTGACATTCAAATATCTCCTTTCACTATGCACAGTTAATGACACAAAGAATTTACATTGCCTTGAGCTAAGAATCAAGCCTGTGATTTCAGTGATATAAATTTAATAGACTGGGACCAAGTAGTAGTTTTATCTTACAGAGAATATTCAGGAGTCAATATATCTATGGTAAGCAAACAGCAGTGTAATGTAGGAATTATGATAAAAAGTTAAACAGGAGAGAACAACCAAACCACTTCAAACAAAGTAAAACACCAAGAAAGCCTGTATCAAATAACAACTCAGAATTGTAATTACACACTATTTACGAAACAAACAAAATAACATTGCACACAAGATTGAAGCTCAGGAAACCTAGCCAAAACTCTACTCAAAGAGAAAAATCACAGTTATGTGTGCCTTATTATTAAAGAGAAAAAAATATATATGGTCAGTATTGTATTTAGTAAGTTGGAAAATTACAAAACTAACCAAAGAATAATACAGGAATTTATGAAGTCAGAAATTATGGAAAACTAAATATGTTATGGTTAAATTTAAAAATTTTTTCTTTGATGAATTAGACAACAAAACAACACTCTGTAATGTAAAGATGAGAAAACAAAATTAGACATGAGCATTTAATAGACAAGACAAAATTATGTTAAGAGATACTAAGAATCCTTTTATGATGGCGTATTTTTTAAAAAAACAATATTTATTTATTTATTTTTGCATTTTAGGGAAGGGCCTACAGGGTGTCTAGGGTCTTCCTACCAGATCAGACTCATAATGACTCACCTGTTTATAGCCTCCCAAGAGCTGGAATTATAGGTGTGTGCCACCGCACCTAGTCTCAATTGCCATCTCAGTGTGCCCCTGGGCAGGGGTTGGCATGGCAGGCCTGGGAATTGGACCCCCAGCACCTATGCCTGCTCACAGGCACTTTAATCCACTGAGCTATTTAGCTGGACCTTATGATGGTAAATTTGTAAGTACCAATTATGTGTACAATTTCTAGGTAATGTGCATAAAATCAAACTCATGAAATCTCAACAGACAAAAATCTGGAAGATAAAACAGGAAAAGGTTTAAACCTTTATTCTTTGGTCTCAGAGATTTGTATAGTTACTTTTATCTCCTTAGTTTACAGGAAGGGTTTTTGCTCTAGGGCCTCTTAGAAATACTAATAGGATAATATGCCTTGCAAATCTCCAAGAAACTAATATGCTCTATGGGACTTCTCAAAGTTACTCCATCCTGGTACCTTTCATGTTTGTTATTGAATTTCTGGTGGGTATAGCATTAAAGACAGACTTTATGGAGAGGGGAAGGGTAGGGAGCAATTAGAGCTAGAAATTGGTCACACGTGTGGGGGCAAGAACAAGCCAAAGTACCTAAGACACTTTCTGAGCAAAACATCTTCCCAAGGCAATTCCAGTCATTAGTCACTAGGCAGCCCTGTAGGTGCAACATGAACTTTGTAACAAGTATAAATTTACACCCTGTTAGTGTTTACGCAGTTCCTCTTCTCTACTCAGGAGAAAGTACTCCACCTGACCTCAGCTTTCTTCTCTTGTCTTATTTTCTTCATCCCCTCATTTTTTTCCCCAGGACGAGGAGCACTGACAGCTGTGCAGATCACAGGATCGAAGGAGTTGAGGGGAGGAGAGAGGTTGGAGGCTAACGCTACAGAAAATGATCCAGATACACCATATGCACATACTAATTTCCCAAAAGGAATGTAACTATTATGCAGTGCAAACACATGTGAATAAAATAGAAAAGGACCAAATTTCTTGATATATCTCTATTAGTCACTGTCACCTTGAAAGAAGACATAAAATTCTTCAGCATATATTAGAAAATGGAATGCAATAAAAATTTAATACATAGGCTTTCCCTAGGAGAGTTTTCTATACAAGTACTTTCAAAAGATACCTTACATGCGACACCAGAAAAAAGTTACCACTCACAAATGCCAGTCTTCCATAAATTGCAACTGCCTTCAGGATAGCTCCCATTATAGAGTCTGGATTTACTCTTAAATCTCTTCTCCTTAAGTTTTCTCATGTTAGTAAACTGCTACTTCTTCTATCTAGCGACTTGTTGTAGATGCCTGCATATCATTCCTGCCATCTTTTTTTTTTTTTTTTCCTCTTACCTCATCACTCATCATTCTGGCAATGCATTCTCCTTGCAGCTCTTCTGTCTACTGATCTAGTCCAAGATGCCTTACTACACCACCTGAATCATAACAAAAACCTCTACCACTATTATTATTCCACAGCCAAATTTAATCACAATGCCCTCTTTCAATGGCTCCTCACTGTGGTAGAACAAAGATGGATGAAATAAATCTTTTTTCAAAAATTAGTCATTTATTTATTTGTTACAAGGTCTTGCTATACAAATTGGACTCATAATGATCTTCCTGTCTCAGCCTCCCCAGTGCTTGGATTATAGGAATGTGCCACTGTTCCCAGTGTTGATGACCAGCATAGTAAGCCCTGGGGTTGGCATGGCATGAGGCACCAGGGATCAAACCCTGGTCCTTGCACTTTCTGGGCAGGTGCTTAGACCACCAAGCTATCTCCTTAGTGCCTGAAGAAGTAATTTTAATATGCCTTGTGGGGTTATAAGAGAGCTGGCCCTTGACTCTTGCCCAAAAAGAACCAGCTGACAGCTGTATAAACAAAACAAGCTTCTTCCTACTGCTGAGACTTGGCCTATGCTTTGCCTACAACAATCTTCATTTTGCTGCCAGTCTCAATTACTATGCCATACATTCCATGAGAGTAGAGGACATGTTTCTCTTGTTCATAGAACCAGTTCACTGCATTGGTGCTTGGTAAACAATTTTTGATAAACAAATGACAGGCTGAAGGAATAACTAATGACTGTGTTAGCTTAGGCCCTTTCATTCCTGAAAACATTTCTCTTTGTCTTGCAATGTCAACTTCAAATATCAACGCAACCGTTTTACCTCAGAGGCTGTCTGTTGCCTTTGACTCAAAAGTATCATGATGTAGTACCAAAGGGACAGATTTCTTTCACCTCAATTTGTCTTTTGACTTACGCTATTTCCTCTTCTCAACAGAGTGAAGACTAAAAGGGAAAAAGAGAAAATATACCGTAATTGGAAATAGAATAAAAATTAAAAATTTGTAGAAGAAATATTTTTAAATAGGAGCCTTGCAAAACACATTTACTGTAAGTGTGGCTGCCGGCAGCTGAGTCACTGCTCGCCATGACCTTCTCTGGCTGCCAAGGCTGTGGTGCCAGGTCTGTGTCAGCATTAATCACAGTCACCACGAAGGAGCTGAAGTAAAACGTAACCGTGGGGATCTTAAGTATGGTGAAAAAGGTCAAAAATATGGGAGATCGCAATTTGGCTAGTGGAGAGTCCCCACTATAGAATGCTCAAGGCTAAAATAATCTTCTTTGCATCCAAATTCTAAAATAATGTGATATTACATCAACCAAGAAAATATGGGAATCCAAATGGAAAAGTGGCGAGCAGCTAGTAGTGGGAACTGAATCACTTGGTCTCTTGAGGAGACTTAGGCTTTTGGCCCCTTATTCTCAGACTTCTTTGTTTCCTCCTTTCAGGAGGAGGGAGCCTGGCTGGTTGGAGTGGGGACTTGTAAAGGAGACATTGAGCAAGCGGTGCCTGCAGGACACAGATGTCCTGGGGAGCTCCGCCCTCTAGGAGGGCCTGTGGTTGCTCAGCTGTGGTTCTGATGGCTGAGAGCTGAAGTATGAACGAGACACTTGGCCTTAGGTCTCCATCCACTTGTCTCATGCCTTATCTGTTTGCTGCCTGTATACGCCTTCTAAAAATGGCAGTAGGAACAATTTTTGCTAAAGAAGGGAAAACAGGATGCAATGAGGTGCTCCACTAAAAGTCTACCACGAAGGATGGTTCCAAAGGGAGGGCAATGGTCTTGGTGTCAGAGGAGTTAAAGAGGAAGCCACAGAAGGTCTTCTGAGTGAAAATGCCCAGTAGGCAGTTGGAGAGGAGGGGCTGGTGTCTCAGGATAATAAATAATAACCATACTGCATGTGGCTGTGATGCTGGGTGCCATGTGAATTTGTTTATTTTATTTTAATACAGCTTGTTAGCCTCGTTAAGCTATTTTCCCATAGGAGGACAAGCCAAACAGCCACAGGTCATGCGTCTACTTGGGCATAACCAATAGCAGGCAAATTAGCCAATATTATAATATCATTAGAAAAAAGTTACTGTTGCAATCCAAATTTTATTTAGCCCAAAGTCATAAGAGACTTTAAAGGGGGAATAAAAGGCAACTGGTGAAGAAAGCAGAAAGAACCACAATTATTCTCAGTCTGTCTTGTTTATTAGGTCATAAGAGGTTGTGGTATGGGCTGCTTACACTCAGCATTTCTAGCATCTGAGGAATAAGTGCTCAGTGGCCATGGGCTCATGCTTGCCATACTTCATTCCATGTGCTGGGAAAGCGTGGCTGAGCTTATATTCACCTGGTTCCCTCCCTTCTTCATACATTCACCACCTGTCATGTTTGTGTCTGGATGCCCCCAAAGGCCTCATGCAGTCACAGGGCTTGCTTCTGGAGGTTTTGATTGACTCTTGGTCCAAGGCTGGGGTCCTGGGTATGGGTGCTATTTCCGTCCTGGAGTGGGTGATCTGCATACAATGTAAGGGATAGAAGGAGGCTTGTTTCTGTTCCGCCCTTTTTAATCTTGCTGCTTTTGCTGCTTTCTGCTGCCCTCTGCCATGTGCTGCTCTGCCTTGGGATAGCCAAGTATGGACTGAAACCTCTGCAAATCGTGAGCTCAATCAACCTTTCTTTCCTAATTTTGGGTGATGAATATTTTCCTTCAGCAATGAGAGCAAAGTATCCAAGACACCATGTTTGAAAATCACTCTACATAGATCTTTCATTTGAATTAATAACTGAATAGCAAAACAATAGCTATTATCACTATATAAATAGGAGATAATAGCTAATTTTTGAAATCCCAAAGACCAAATGTATAAAGAACTATCAACACAGGAAAAGCGGCAACTGTCCCAAAAGGAGTAATGTTGACCATGAAATAAAGAAAACAAAGGAACGCCAAACTAACACTGAAGTACATGGACAGTTGAGGATTTTACATTAACCCCAAACACTTGGACAGAGTTAGATGAGAACTTTTAGAGCCTAGTACTGGGGCAAGGATGTGTAAGTTTATCAAAGTTAAGAGAACGAAATAGAGGAATGAAAGGGATCACTGGGGCCATGGTATAGTTTCGTGCAACAGCTCACCTCAAATTATCACTGTCATTACTATTCTTTAAAATCATGCCCAATTCTGTGAAACTCATATGTATGAATCTGTTTCGGGAAATTTTTGTGAGAATCTTTATTATGTGGGAAATAGGCCTCCATGTCAGTCTTTTCTGAGGCAAAAAGCATGTCTGGAGAGCATCAGAGAAGTCTCAACCTTTGTGACAGATCCAGCATGCAGATTCATCTAGGCAAATCACCTCCATTTGGGTCCTCAGGATAACATCAATGCTAACCTTCTTTGAAATGGGTGGAGTGGTCTTCAAACATCAGATGTGCAAAATGGTCTATGGGGCAACATCTATTCGCACACATCAGTATCCTTGCTGCAAACAGATGGTAAAAACCAGGTTTTTAAAAGCCTACTGATTCATCTGGAGAAGTCCTTTGAGGTGCGCCCACAGTTTTCAACAGATGGATATAATTGGTTCCTCAAAGCAAATAAATCATATACCCAATTTTAAAGAGTCAAGCATATACAGGCCATCTGAATTTTTCATGACAGAATAATATTTATGCAGATAGGTGCTGCTGACAGTGGCCATGCCCTGCGGCCAGGAGTACCCTGGCAAACCTTTAATCCTTTGAGACCTCTGTGTGCCCACTTTTCTTGGTGTCACTGACTCCTGCCAAACTTTGGCTCTTCCTCACAGACTCCACTGAATTATTCCTTCTTTGGAGTCTTTCCTAGTTAGCACCTGAATAAATTCCCTTCTTTTTGGTGGCTCCTTAATGCCCTATTTACCTATCTACTAGGTTGAACTATAATTACTTCCTATTATAACAAAAGTTGGTCAAAATATAAACAATATTTGGGTTTATTTACACAAAGTTATGGATGAAAGGCTCAGAGTGAAGTGTCAAAGTTTCTATTAAGAGAATCTTCAGTGCTAAGTGTTCTCATAAAAGATAACAGGACAGATACATTATGAATGTGATTATATGACGACACTTCGGTGATCATCAGTTCTTATGATATTCATCTTTTGGTATGTTTGCTTAGTAAACATTGGTGAGGGCCAGCCAGATAGCTCAGCAGACTAAGGCACTTGCTTAGGCAGGTGTAGGGACTGGGTTTGATCCCAGCATGCCGTACTGGCCCTGCTCCTGGAAGCATGCTGAGACAGTGACTGAGACAGGGCGTGGTGGTGCATGCCTGTAATCTGAGCACTTGGGAGGCTGAAAACAGGAGGATTACTATGAGTCTGATCTGTGTAGGAAGACTGTAGACCATGTACTAAACAGATTTAAAAAACAAATTGTGGAGAAGCTACATGCAAGGTATTGTACTAGGTCCTGAAGATAGCTCATGAGAAAGAGGAAATACATATTCTCATGAAGTTTATATCATGGTATTATGAGGGAAAATGATGATGAACAGAATGCTAAGCCATTAGCCATTTATTTATACTATACTATCAAGATGCCAAGTAAACCCCCAATATCCCAGTTACACTTGCCTTGCCTCCATAAAAACAGACATCTATTTATTCCAGTAAGTTTCATCATTTTAACAATTACTCAAAAGACTGCAAATAATTCAGAACACAGATAAAGGAAATCTTTGCAAAGCTTTTAATGATTTTTAAAATTCGTTGTTTAAAAATGTACACTACAAAGGAGTTTTGACCAGAAAATCATTTCCAAAAACAACAATTTCATGTTATAAAACTAATTTTAAAATTAAGATGTCTTTGCCTTCCAGGAAAATTTACCAACTGTGAGATTATTTCACGTCTTTTTCTTTATACTGGATTTAATTTAATTTCTTTATACTGGATTTAATATCTCTCTCTATATATAGATATTAAATCTATATATTATATATAGATATATGAAAATTCAATGCAACACAGAACAATACATTACAAAACAAGCAACTGCATATTTTTAACCACAGGAAAACACAGAGACAACCTCTTGTAAGAGCTTAAAATAAAGACAACATAAGGCTTCCCTACTAGTGAAATTTGCCTTTTCCTTGCAAGTTAGAAAAAAAAAAAAAAACCTTCGAAATCTCACAGATTTGATTTTGTTCAAGAATAAGCATGCTTGGGGTGTCAGTGGAGGGGCTTTGGGGAGTTGCAATAAGGAATCAGTCACCAGGAGGAAGAGGACAAAGTCATTGGTACTCTGTGCTCTGTGTGAATCAAATCCTGTCAATCACCGTGCTCAGATCTGAAATCCAAATAAAAAGATGGGGCCCGTGTGAGGAGGAGCTGGAAGTAGGTCTCTGGGGTGTACAGGGAGAAGCAGAAGACTTTGGAAAGCCAGGGCGAGTATCTGCAAGATGAAAGCAGCAGGCAAAGTAGGCACGAAGCAAAATGAAATTCTCTGTATTTTAGTCATTTCCACAGAGAGGAAAAATAGGAGGAATCTATCAAAATAGGCTGGAGATGTAAAGAATAATACTCTACTAAAAAGAATGGGCTGACCGAGTGCCAAGTGGTTAGAATGGATCCGAGGAGGCTAGAAGTTCAAGGCTAATGTAGAGCAAAGGCATGGTGACGCTATGCTGATTGCTAATGCTGTGGTATTGTGATACAATGGAATATTATTCAGCTCTAAAGAAAGATAAACTCAAGGCTTCTGTAGATAAATGGACACAACCTAGAGACCATACTCGCAAGTAAAACAAACCAGATCCACATGGAGAAATACGAGATTGTCTCCCTAGTTTAATAAACTGAAAGAGTAAACACAATTTGAAAATTGTAACAGATATAGTGAAAGAAACTGCTCAAAAGAAATGAACTGGGATGAGGAAAAAGAGAAAAGAAGGCCAGCAAGATAGATAGTAGACTAAGCATACTTGCTTAGGCAAGCACAGGGACTGGGGTTGGAGTCTCTGCACCACATGCCACACTGGCCCTGCCTCTGGGCTCCCTGAGCCAGTGACTGAGTCTGGCTGTAATTGGCACATGCCTATAATCCCCGTACTGGGGAAGCTGAAAACAGTAGGATCACAAGTCTGAGATGCATACTGAGAGCCTGCATGAAATGGGACAAAGGCAGAGAGAGAGAGAGAGAGAGAGAGAGAGAGAGAGAGAGGAGAGAGAGAGGCAGAAAGACAGAGACAGAGACAGAGAGAGAGTCAGAGAGGCACAGAGAGTCAGAGAGACACAGAGAGGGACAAAGACAGAGACAGAGAGACAGATAAAGAGACACAGAGAGAGACAGAGAGCAAGAAGAAAGAAGGGGGAATATATATATATATATATATATATATATATATATATGGTGATAGCAAAGATAATTATACTGCTAATCTCTCTACTGGTTTATTGAGAGAACAATTCATGTTCAATTTTTAAAAAATGACCAGTTTTACATGTTTCTATGTGCTAGTCTGGACTACATTGAAGATAACACTATACAATGTAATAATCATTGCTGATTTCCTATCATCTTTTTTGAAATTTTGTATAATTTTTAATGTTTTAAAATTTTTATTCTCTTTAAAATAAACATAAATAAATAAAAGAAACTAAATTTGTTGTTAAATGCAGATAATGCCACCTAAAATAATTGTTTTAAGGATTTGAAATAATATATGCAAACCACTTGACATGGTGTCTAGTAGTAATTATGAAAACTCAAGTATTCCTGCGAAAAGTGATCAGCTGATGAGGCGTGATTTCTGAATGATTTAACTAATTGCAAAAGAAAGACCAAAGAGGCTCAGCAGGTTGAATAATCAGGAGGAGCAACCGACAAGGTCAAATACAAACTTCCCTTCCTTTGCACCTTTGGGCTGTGCTCAGTTTCTTCCACTTTCCACATTACATAATTCTGAAATTTCCAAGCAAAGAAGTGGGATTACCAAAAAAGTTATGCTCTTTCAAAGATCGAGCATGAAAGAAAAAATGTAATACTGTCAAACAAAGCAGTTATCATTGAAAGACAGAAGTATACATTATGCCGTTGGTCTGAAAATCAGAGGAAGTCTTTCAGAAAGTTCTATAATCAAGTTTGTTGTCGTGCTTTAAAAAACTAAAAATTCCTTACATTAAGTATGATAGATGTTTATAGACTAACTTACAGTGTTAAAAATATGTACAAACACCAGCTGTGGTGGTGCACATCTGTAATGACAGCACTTTGGAGGCTGAGGCAAGAGGATTGTTACAAGTTTGAGACAAGCCTGGGCTATAAAGTAAATTTAAGGCCTTCTTGGACTGTAAAGAGAGGTCGTCTCAAAAAGATGAAAAAAAAAAGTATAAAAATATGTGTTTGCACTTTCAAATATTTTGTAGGGTCAAAAACTTCCCAGAGAGGGCGCAGCCTTCTAGCTGAGTACACTTCAGGTGTGTTTCCCCCAGGGAAGGATGCTGGTGTACAGTTTACCTCATCTCCTTGGGACAGGACTTTCCTGGTGACCCCTCTGCATATCACCGTTGGTTAATGTGTGGGTCAGGGAGAAAAAAAGAAAAAAAACTACTCTGAAATGAATGGCTCATCTGGAACTCTCTCATTTTTCCATCTCTTCAACAACCGTCCAGGCCCCCGTGTGTGCTCCACTGCACCTCCTTTCATTTCACACTGTGTTTCATGAAAGATACAATACTCTCCAGACAGCCCAGCTGCCTTTTAGAACTCTGGATGACTTACTTTTCCCTAATGGCAGTCCCCTCAGTGGGCTGCTGTGGCTTCACCCTGCTCTTTGTCTGTTTCTGTCTGTCTCTTTTGCCCAAACATTCCCACAGAAAATACTACTTTCGGTTTTCAGTTACAAATAGTCTTTTTCTATCAAAATAAAACTTGCTCCCTGAACTCAATTCTGTCTTTGACCATGAATTTCCATATTTTAGCCACCTGCTTTACAGCATATCAGGAGAACTTTATTAAAGATGCTTGCTTAAACTCAACATCATTCACTGTGTGTGTGTGTGTGTGTGTGTGTGTGTGTGTGTGTGTGTGTGTAAACTTTGGTACCAGTGATTTTAATAATTGTGAACTACAGTAATTCTCTTTGTAAGATTTTCCATGAATATTTTTCTTCTTCTTCCTCTCTAATATAAAACTGAGATTTCTTCAGGTGACTTTAAAGTATTTCACAAAAATAAAATTGTATATATAAAACCAAAATGTAATTAGTTCTCTGCCAGTTTTCACAACCTTATGAAACATGAAGTTATCATTAAACAAATGTTGGCTGAAGCTTAAGATTGAAAGAAAAAAAACTTCAGGAAGCAATAAGCTCCAGGATATTCATAAGAAAAACCAAAATGTATTTCTCACTTGCCATTTATTTCTCAATAATTACAGTATGTCAGGCAGTACTCTAGGTGTTGGAAGATGCAGGATTGAACAAGTAAGAGTAAACTCTTAATTCTGATGAAATTATACTCAAGTGGGAAAGAGAAAAATGAATAAAAACAGTAAGTTTTATGAGCAAAATAGAGCAGGAAAAGAAGACAGAATAATGGAGGTATTACATTAGACAAGTTGATCAGAAATGAGGTGACACTTGAAAAGAAAAGAGAAATGAACTGATGAAGATTACGTACTACATATAAGCATTTCTGGAGAGGACACTGGCAAATGCAAAGGCTTCACAGAAAAGAAAGCTCAGAAAATTCAAGAATCAGTGTTTAGAACTGGCCATGGTGGTGAACAATGCATTTCCAGCATTCTCTGAGGCTAAGGCAAGATGGGCATGACTTACTAAGGCCCTGTCTCAAAATTTAACCTTTAGACTGGGAAATAGCTCAGTGTAAAGGTCCTCGGCCTGACAAGACAAGACAAGACAAGACAAGACAAGACAAGACAAGACAAGACAGGACAGGACAGGACAGGACAGGACGGGACGGGACAGGACAGGACAGGACAGGACAGGACAGGACAAAGGAGAGACAGAGAGACAGAGAGAGAGAGAACAGGAAAATACCACTGGTGCATGGTGAATATGCAGTGGGGAGCAGTTGGAAATAAATTTATACAAGCAGGTCAAATAACAGAGGACCTTGTCAGATGTGAAAGTAAATTTAGCCTTTTCTTGAGTCGATGGAAAGACATAAAAAGAATCTAAGCAGAGGTATATGATATATTGTGATGAACTTTTGAAATGCCTTCCTGTTTGCTGCATAAAGAACAGAGTAACTGTAGTCATAAAAGTGGAAAGGAGACCAAAGAAGAGGAATTAAGAGTCATGGAGGCCTGGGAAATGATCAGAAAGAAGAGATCAAATTTTGAATGTGATCTCTCATTCTCAAGGAACAGCCATATAACCCTGAAAAGCATCACAGAAAGTGAAGATGAAGACAAACTCAAGAAGAAGTGAAGTTTCTGGCATAAAAAAAAGAGAAAAAACTAGGAGACTGGAGAAGTAGCTGGAGAAGTGCCTCTGTGAGGCAAGGAGCTCCAGTTTATGGGCCAAAGTACCCAACACCCAACATTAAGGAAGGAAAGGTTTATTTAGCTTACAGTTTGTGGAGGTTTCAGTCCATAATCAGCTGGCTCCATGGCAGAGTGTCACATGGAAGAGGACAGTAGTTCATGGTGGTGGAAAAAAGCAAGAGTAAGGGAAGAAGAAGCAGCTGCAGTGGCTGAAAGTAAGACTTTCTCCCTTCCTCATATTGCCTTCAGTCTATTGACAGGAATAGCTCTCACACTCATAATCCCAGCAGCATTCATCCATAACTCCAGCATTGATTTATGAGTTAATCACAAAATCTAGAAGCCTGCTCCAATGACTTCATGAGGCTTTGTGGGATCATCTACACACAAACAATAACATTCTGCCCCTGGTCTCCTAAAGACTCATGTATAACTCTATGTAAAAGATACTTTAGTCCATGTCTAAGAGCTGCCAAATTGCTAGAAGTTTCAGCATTGCTGAAAAGTCCAAGTCTCATGTCTCCTTCAAGATTTAAGGCAAACTTAGTGAACTCCTGCACAAAAGAAAAGTTGAACACTGACAACATTGAGTGGGACACAAGAAAAACATTACCATTCCAAAAGGTACAAACAAGGGGATACACAGCATTGAGACCAAAGCAAGTCCAAACTCCAGAAGGATAAGCATCAAGTCATGTGGTTCCATATGGTACATCAGAAACAATCTGTGACAAGTTGTGTGCTACATGTAGTTCCACCACTATAGCGCACTTAGGGATTGTAGCTCCCATAACTTTTCTCTTAGGCCTACTCTGCTTCCTCCTTACATCTTTCCTTAGATGATCCATGTTCCAGGATTTCCCATGCTTCTGGGTTCTCTACTGCACTGTAGATTTCTCACTCACAGCTTGAAACACTCTCCTCTAAGGGGCACACTGCCTGGCCTCCCAGGCCTTCTTCTGAAATATAGGTGGAAGCCTTCTTAACTTCAGAACTCTTGCATTCTGCGTATGCCCTAAACCACTACCACACGGATAAAGTCAAGGTCTTGTGCCAGATAAAGCAGTAGCCAAGTCTTTTAGTCTCTTGGTTGTAGAGTTGAGTTTTGATTGCTGAACTCTGTGAACTCAATTTTGAGGAGCAAATTCTCTATTATGCCATCGTTTTAGAACCTAGTGTGGCCTCTTTCACCATTCGGGAACGTGGCACTCTGTAGCTTTCTCCTCAAAGTAAAGCCTTTCACATTTGCAGTTTTGAAGTTTCAAAGGGTGGAAATTTGCTTATTTTGTGATGCCACATTTTCTATTCTCCTGTTCTTTCTCAGAAATGGAGATTTTCTCAGCTTTACCTTTGCACTCCACAGCTTTATTGGAGCTTTCTTTCTGGCCAAGCTCACATTGTGGCTCATCCTACTGGGTTCTTTGCTCTTGATTCTCAACATAAATCTGACTAAATGCCCTCAACAATAGTTATGCCATTGCCTCAAAATTAAACTGCCTTGAAATTTACTTTGCCAGATTAATCATTCTGTTGTGCTTAATCTGTCTCAAGATGTGAGCAAAATTCAGACAAACTTTCTGCCAAGCCATAATACACATCATGCGAATTCCAACAACCAATGCAGTTTTTTTTTTTTTTTTTTTTTTCCCCAGCATATACTTGCCTAACCTAATACAGGCAGTATTTCTATAAGCATTATGATCTTCTGAGTTCAGACCAGAATCTCCCATACAGAGCAGCCAAAGGCATTTCAGTGTTTCACTTTCAGGTGACATCTCCAAGCCTTCCCTGTCTCTTCCCATAAGCCATTCTCAAAGGCTTCTGAACCACATGGCCAGATATAGTCACAGTAATGATCCCACTTTTTTATTCTAAATTCTATCTCAGTTAATTTTCTCTCATTGCTGGGACAAAATGCCTGACACACAGAATTAAGGAAGGAAAGGTTTATTTACCTCACAGTTTGTGGGGGTTTCAGTTCATAATCAACTGGCTTGAAGGCAGAGTGGCACATGGCAGAGGGCAGCTATTCATGGTGGAGGAACAGAAAATAAAAGATATAGGAGCAGAGGCTGAGAGCAAGCCTCTGTCCCATCCTTATATTGTATTCAGGCTATCTGTGAGTGTAGCACTCTCACACACAATCCCAGCAACTCATCCACAATTCTAGCATTGGATCATGAGTTAATCACAAACTCTAGAAGCTCATCCCCATGGCTACATGAGGCTTTGGGGGAATACCTAGACACAAGCCATAATATGGGGTTAGTAGGAAGGAAACTGGATTCAGATTTGAAGCTCTGGGGAATGATGAGTTGGCTGTGTACCTTCCAGATCATCGGTACACAGATAGAACAAAGGCAACGTCTGAATGTTTTCACAATAATTCTAGTGGCCAAAGGATCCAGGATCTCACTAAAAATCAAGATTGGCACTGGCAGTGTTAATGGTCCAAGCACACATACTAGATAATTTATACAAAAAGCCCTACACCAGCACTCTCTGTCTATACACATATAAAGGAACCTACTTGGGTAGACCAGATTACTATCCAAATCTACTGAATTAGATATTTCTAAGATCATTAATTTCAAGTGATTATGTTTTACTATGCACATCTTTGTACCAAAAAAATTTTCAAAAAATATCGTAAATCATTTCTCAATCCAATATGAAATTACACTTCCCAAGCTTTCTCACAAATGAATTTTATGCTGGAAAGGTGATGATGCATCAATTCTTTTCATAACATTCATACTCAGTCATTCATTTCCTACACTACAAGGAGGAAAATGACATAGAGTCTGGCTGGGTTATGTTTATAAAACTGGATGCCTGGTGAAAATAAGCAAAGCAAATTTCAAATTTCAACCCCAGGAAATGGTTGGTTTAACTCCCTAGGGTTAAACATGGGGAGACTAATCTCATATCCCAGGAAGATTCAGAATGATAATAGAAACTACCAAGGAAAAAAATATTTCAACTTCCAAATTAAGTCAGTAACTACAGTCTGCTGGGTTCTTTGCTAGTTAGCCTGTGAAGATGGTACTGTAGAAACAACTCACAACTCTAACGTCTGTGAACTCAGTGGTGCAATGAGACACAAGCTGAGTTTCTGCCCTTATGGAACAAGACACACACTCACATTTTGATTCTCCTGATTTTTAACCCAAAGTAAGAGTCATCAGGGATCTTCCTAAGGAAAAGAACCAATGAATCAGAAGCACTTACCCAGCTCAAGGAATGATGGCTAATGAACACTTCCCTATAGGCAATTCTAAACACTACCTATTGTGAAATACTAATAGCCCTTTACAGAGGTTATGGACCATGAGTTATGGTTATTTAGCATTATAATTTTTTTAAATATTAGGAATACTAACTTTAAGCAAAGAGCTATTTATGTATCTAAGAAAATGGCACTTTAATTCTGTAGCACTTTAATGGACACAAAAAACTTGTAATTCTGAGTCCGACCTAGGACTCACCTCAAATGTGTTCCATATGTATGAGAGATAATAGGGAGCACCAGGAAACGTGAGGGGGTTTTTCTTTGCAGTCAGTCTCTGAACACAGAGGTACTTTCTTAGAAACAGGTTCATCTATAGTGCAGTCATAATTTTAAATAAGTTGCTTGGGAAGTATTTGTATCATTTCTCAGAGCTAATGTCATCTAAGTCTATAATTAAAAGGACTATAACACAGTCTACATTTTTTCTTCTTTTTTATATATTTAGTACATGGTCTACAGTATCTCACTAAAAATAATGGCTCATAGCAATCCTACTGTTTTCAGCCTCCTAAGCACTGGAATTACAGGCACATGGCACCACATGCATCTCACAGCACTCTGGGGTTGGAGCTGGCATGGTAGGCACAATCTACATTTTTATCCAAGACTTTTTTCTAGCAACTGACAATTTTACATGGGAAAACTATAGCTACAGAATACAATGACATTAAAATTTTGAAAGCATCACTCATCTTTTCAAAATGAGACATAATAATATTTTTTCTATGATCACAAAAGGTAATTCTCTTATATCACCAATTATTTTGTCTATATATAATGCCTTCTTCACTACATTATAACTTTTCTTGCAATTGATTGAGAACTTTTTAACATTCAGTGCTATAGGATATAATGCACCATAATTTTTCATTCTTTTAATCTTGTTTTAAAGAAAATGTAAAATAGTAACAAAAAATTAGAAATGGTGCAGAACTTCACTAAATGAAATATTAATTCAATAGTATTTGTTGTATTGCGGTGTTGTCTTCAACTTAGTTGTTCGGATTACCAGATATATTCATGCAAAATTGGAAAAAGAAAAAAGTTATAAGAAATTAAGAAGAGAAAAAGAAAAAAATGAAGAAAGAAGATAAAATCAAGCATTAACTGTTTCTTTCCATAGGCCAGCAGAAATCCACAGTACAGTTGTACAAATCATCATATATATATATATATATATATATATATATATATATATATATATACATATACAAAGATACACCTCTTTCTCCCATTTCCTTTCCTGTCCTCCTCCACTGAGTAATCTAATTTTCCATTCTCGATAATGCTTACTTGACTACAGCAATAGACTTGTATCAATTTGAAACTAGTCCAGATAGGCTCCAAGGTCTTTTCAATATGCTACAGTTAACCACAACCCAAGAGTAGTCTATGCAGACTCTGGATCATTTTCCTTTAAAATTAAATTTTGTAACACCTCCTGATTTCCCAAATTGCAATTAGCCTGTCATGTTCTTGTTCAATATTAAAGTCCTATAATATCTTCTGGAGATTAGCTTTTCACTGTCAAAGTGAGGCTGATCTGCCAAGGTTGAGCTTTTACAGTGTCTTCCTGATTATTTATATAGATGTTGAGATTAGTTTGAATGTTGGAACTCTAAGAAACTAGAAGCTGGAGAAATCTTATTTGTTATAGTGCACAATTGACAAAAGTTACTTCTCTCCTAACAAAGGTACACACTTCATACTGTAAGAGTCAAGTATACTGAGAGCACGCTCCGTCTGTGTTCACAATTATCAGCATTTACCACACAGCCTAACACACAACAGGTGCTCAATCTGGTTGTATAATTTCTATTTTCGACTTACTTTCTGCAGTTTTCTAGAAACCTGCAGAAAATAAAATGTAATGAACATTTTGAGTCCCACAATAAATAAGATTTGCTTTAAGCTCTGCAGTAAAAGTTTGATAATAGTTCTTTGAAATCATAATTATGTAGTGATCCCTGGTAATTCTTTATTGTTACACATTTTTATCTTCCAAACAATTCATAGAATTAAGTGTGTTTTGATCCAGAGAGATTAGCATATCGTGTGTGTGTGTGTGTGTGTGTGTGTGTGTGTGTGTGTGTGTGTGTGCAGGGTCTTATTACATAGCTCAGACTCAGTGATCCTCCTGATTTCTGTCTCCCTACTGCTGGGATTACAGATGTGTGCCACCATGCCCAGACTCCATAACTGCCTCAGCGTGCCTGAGGGTGAGGCTGGCATGGAATGCGATGCCAGATATCAAACCCTGGCCCCTGCACTTACCTAAGCAAGTGCTTAGTCAGCTGAGCTACACCGCCAGCACTTATCTTGCCTTTTGTTCAATTTTTAGTTCCCACACCCTTTATTATAATTGGTATCAGCTTACCTAATATGAAAATGAGACTTCTGAATCTGGAAATAATCTGACCATTCGGTTCATAAGATCCATCCCAGAGATAGAATGAAGGTATGCATAATAAATAGTGACACCATGTTCAAGACTAAAAATTGTAAAGAACATGACCTTACTCATCAAGGTCAATTGGGGGATGGGTACACACATAAATATACAGACCACACACATGTATGTTACAAGTTCTTTTTTCTGTGATTAATTATTGTAAGCTAATTTCTGCATTATAAGATTTAAAAGAATTAGAAAGCAACATACATAAAAATCATACAAAACGTTAATATTGTATTTGGCGATATTAGCAAAATAAGTGATAAAAATTTTGAGGAAATGATGCGCATAAAATATTTTCTATTTTATATGAAAATCCAAACAATCTGGATTGTGAAGACTAACTTGTGCATGATGTATACTTTGGATACATGATGCATACTTTGGATAAGTCTACCTGGTGGGCCCACATGATTGTAAAAAGAAGTGCATATATCACAGATAATGGTTGTATAAGAATTAGTAACTTTGACTTGGCAGTGTGTCTGCCATGTCAGCCTTATATCTGCATTGATCAATATCAGAGCAGTATTAGAGTAGTATTACAGGTTTAAGAATTATCAGCCTGCAAAAAGTACAAAAACTGAGAATAAACAATTAGAAGCTCATATAACACTGTGACTCTGCTCTTGACAGCCAACCTACAATCAATGGATGATATTCTTAAATGGGGTTTAGACAGTCTGAGTGTTGTTGAACTTATATAGAAAATCAGGGGCTGATGGGATGGCTCAGTGGTCTAAGGTGCCTGCTTAGGAAAGCTTAGGCTGCCACAGGGACCATGGTTCGATCCCCAGCACCACATGCTGCGCCAGCCACAAAAAAAAAAAAATCATATGCATGCAAGCTGTATACTGCCCATGTGTACCATAAGACCATGCATTAAACCAAAAGTGAAATTGAAAATTGAAAAAAAAAGAAACTTCACTACACTACAGAAAGTTTAAATAGTGGCACTTTAGGAAAATTTTCTGTTTTAAATTAATGGAAGTTTTGCTTCATAATGAAGGATATAATCAGACAATCCTTTGCATATATAACATTTACTATAAATCCTTTTTTTTGGCTGGCTTAGCCCTCCTGGGGGTGAGGCTGGTATGACATGTGGTGCCAATTGTAGTCCCTGTGTTTTGCCTAAGTTACCTAAGCAGGTGCTTTAGACTGCTGAGGTATCTTATCAGCCCCTATAAATCCTTCTTAAAGGAGTTAAATGTTTTCTGTATTTCATCACTTTTTAGACCCATAGTGGTAAGAAGAAGTGGAATAAGTAAAGAAGGGGGGAAGAAAAAAAGAAAGGCAGAACATATATGACAGCTTTGCTGTACACTACCAGAGCTGCACTCTCATTTGAGACTGAGGCCCTATTTCTCTCCATTGCATGGAATGAGAGGATATGAAATATTTCCATATTCTTGATGATAAAAATAGTTGGTGATATAGTTGGATTTGGAATGTTCCTCAAAAGACATGTGTGTCCACACATTGGAAGAAGATTAGATCATGAGGACAACATACTCATCCATGTTGAATCCATAGCTGGATGTACTGCCAGGAGGTATGCCTGACTGAAACAGGCATGACACTGGTGTGTGGGATGACCTGGAAGGGTATGTATCTCCTGAACACGGTCTTCTACCAGACCCTTCCATTATGCCCTTCTTGCCTTACAGTGAGCCAACTGGGGATTGAAAATGTGAGCCAAAATAAATCTTTCCTTCTTTAAGTCCTTAGTGTCAGTTATAATGTACCAGTGAAAAGTAAGTGATTAAGACAGATGTTGGTAACAGAAAAATGGGATCATTGTCATGACTATACTTGATTCAGAAGCCTTTCAAACTGGCTTATGGAAAGAGTTCAGAAAGGTTTGTAGATTGATTGGCTGGAGAAGATACATAGTGCTGTAAGCAGAGTAACAAAACATTGATGGGAGATTATGTCTAGATCTTGTAAGACTAGAGTGCTGATAGAAATGTTCACAGTAAATACAAAAGTCTGGAGGTTGCAGTTGCTAACAAGAACTCTCTTAGTAGTTGAACCAGAGACTATGTGTGTTACACTCTGGCAGAATTTTTGTCTATGTATCAGTTTGCGGTCAAGGAAAACTAATTAATCTAGTAGAGGAAGTTTCCAGGTAGCTTAAAGTTTGGGTCGTGGCATGAGTATTGCTTGTAGTTGAGAATCAGAGCTATATTTAACAAATAGGAGCAAAAAGTCCACTTAGAAAGTTTTCATTTTTGCCACTAATGAAGGGCCTCCAAAGTTGTAACAGAGAACAGCATAGATGTCAAAAACGTTAGCATTAAAATGAAGCCAAGACAGCCAGGTGGAGTGGTGGCACAGGCCTATAATCCCAGTATTCAGGAGGCTGAGGTAGGAGAATTGCTGAGAGTCTGAGGTCAGCCTGTCCCACAAAAAACAAAAAATTAAGCCATATATTTTACATAAGGGCAATAGAAAAGATGCTTTGAGGGTGTCGCAGGAAAAAGTGAGACTCTCACCCCTGATAGGCTCAAAAGTGCAAATTTAGAAAGCCTTCATTTGAGAAGAAAATTGCATAGCTTCCAGCTCCCAAAGTGCTACTTAGGGCATCCTATCCCTAGAATTTAGTTAGCAGTATTTAGCCATCGAGACAATAGAGGCCTCTTCAGTCATGATTGAAGGGTGCCCAATTATTGCTCAAGATGGTGCTATTCACATGGCGCTGTTTTTTGTTTGTTTGTTTTGTTTTTGACATACAGAATGCAAGATTTCTAGAGCTATAGAAGTTTCTACTCAGAGTTCACTTAAAAAAAATAAGGAAGTCAGGCATGTGCCCTTGAAAGGGAAATATATGAAACTATCAGTGAAGCTAAAAGTCCAGTGGAGGGCCCAGAAATTTGGAGAAGTCATCAAAATGAAACATCTACTGAAGAAACCACAGGCAGTCAGCAAAGTCTAAAGGAGAATCATGTGGACTAACACTAGCAGTAGTGTGGGAATAGAACTGCCTACACTGTTTGGAGCTCACCTATTGCCATAAGAGTTGGACATAGAGTACTACAGGATCTAACATTTGCCCTGTGAAGTTTGGAGTGCTTTGGTCTTGTTCCTTTCTATTCCCCTAGTCTCCCCTTTGGAATGGTAATGTTTACTCTGTACCATTTTATGTTGAAAGTATTTAACTTTCTTTTTGATTTTTACAGGGGCTTTCAGCTAAGTGTTTGCCTTGAGTCTCAAAGGAGACATTGAACTTGGCCTTTTCAGCAATGTTGAAACTGTTATGATTTCTGCGACTCTTAGAAATGGACTAAATTCATTTTTCATAAAGAGATGTGCAACACTCTCATAGTGGTCATGGGTAGAATGTTATGAATTGCAAGGCTTGGGAGATAGCTCAATAGAATATGTGATGAGTTCAATCCCTGGTCACACACACATGCACACGCACACACACACACACACACACACACACAGAATATCATGAATTACACCTGGAATGTTCTCTAAGGGTCTGATGTGCAGAAGTTGAGCTTTAAAAAAGTGACTGGATTGTAGGAATGCCAGAGTGATACATACATTAACCCACAGATAACTCCATAGCTGAATATGCTGTTAGGAGGCAAGAGGAAGGTCAGTGTGCATGTAGTTGTGTTTGGGGTGACCTTATTGAATACACCTCCCTTCACAGTTTCTTCTTTCACACCTATGTTCTACCTGCCATGTTGATCAGCTTGCCTCTGTCAGACCCTTCCACCATGCTCTTCCCTACTTATAGCCAGGTGACCACAAAAATGTGAACTAAAATGAACTTCTCTCCTCCTTTAAATTGTGCGTGTGGGTAGCAGATAATGTGTTCCAGTGACAAAAACAGTGACTAAGATGAAGGGCACCCTTCCTTAGCCATAGCTTCATACCCACATTTACTTCTCAGAAACCAACACACCCCCCTACCCCCACCTATGAAACCCCAGGTGATTGGATTTCTCTCTAAACCATCACTCAAAGAAGATTAAAGGAATAAACAAATACTCTGTAAAGTCTGTCACTATTTTTGTTCTTATTGGGAGGATATTGGAAAGAAGACTGACAGAGGTTCAGTTACAAAGAAAAATCCTTCTATCAACTGGGCCTAACATGAGTTTGATTTCTTAGATTTCTTCTGATGGTGTACAGGGGACATGTATATATCCAATTTGGTAATCAATGGATTCTTATTTGTTCAAAATTGAGATAATCAATAACAGATTAACTTATGCTATAAGCACCCCTTTAATAACATGAAAATAGGGCCCGGCAGGATGGCTCAGTGGTCTAAAGCGCCTGCTTGGGAAAACTTGGGCGGCTTCAGGGACCACGGTTCGATCCCCAGCACCACATGCTGCGCCAGACCTGCCCTTGGGGTGGGCTGGGCCGGCCATAAAAATGAGTGAATAAACAAATAAAGGTTCTGAAACAAGAAAAAATAAATAAATAAAATTTAAAAAAAATAACATGAAAATAATCCTTAAACTGATAAGGCACCATAAAAGGACTCTTTTGTGCACTCTTTAAGTGCAGTTTCACCAGAGTGTAGATTAACAGTCCTCTGGGTGTTATGGTTCTCAAGTCCTTATGGTTCTCAAGTCTTGCAGAAGTCTCCAGAACATTTTCAGGAGGTTCTCAAGGCCAGAACTGTTTTATCACACTCGTTTGCCTTCTCTCCTTTTATTCTGTTATGAATGCACAGGGCTGCTTTCCAAAAGCCACATAATATGTAAAAATACCCTTTCTTGGACAATTGATGAAAAGTAAACTTGTATACGCTTATATTTTCTAGAATTTTCAAAGGTAGATATGTGCACTTTCAGAGATTAACTCATTTTCTTTTACTACGTCTGTGCTCTTCCTAGGTATTTTAATTTATGCTATACCTTGCAATTATTAGCCAATAAATCATTATTTGAAATCCTAAAGGTACCTTTATGCCTATGTGGAACTTCAACAAGAAGTGTATGTCTTTTTATTAGAAAAACCTTTTATTCTAAATTTAAATTTTTCTCTGAAATGTAGTTGTTTCAGAAGTTGACAATTCTGAAACAAAGCAAAATTTACGATGTGTTTCTTATGTCTCTGGATGGCTCACTGGCCTAAAAAAAGGCAAATGTGAACATTTTCTTTCTTTTTAGACAAGGTCTCACTATGCAGTTCAGGCTGGCCTTGAGCTCACTGTGTACCACAGACGGGTCTCAAACTCACAGTGATCCTCCTGCCTCAGCCTCTTGATGGCTGGGGTTACAAGCCTGCCACCAACCACACCCAGTGAGATTAGTTTTCTTTATCTGACTCTACAACAGCTACATGGAGAGAGGCTGAGGAAGATAAAATTCCACACCTAGGAGTTTTCTGCCTCATTGAAACGGTTGAAAGCAAAGAAACAGAAATAACTGTGAACAAAAACAAAGGTAGAGCTGGGCGTGGTGGCTCATGCCTGTAATCCCAGCACTCAGGAGGCTGAGGCAGGAGGATTGATGCGAGTTCAAGACCAGCCTGGGCTACAAAAGTGAGCTCAGGACCAGCCTCAACTGCATAGCGAGACCCTGTCTCAAAAAGACAAAAAAATAAAAAAATAAAAAAATAAACAAACAAACAAAAAAAAAACCAAAGGTAGGATGCACATTCAAGGAAGTGGTGCCATTTCCTTGAATTTATAGCTCATTTTACTTTACATTCTTATCCTGTACAGCTAAATAAATGCTTTCAAAAAGCAATATAGTGCTATTCAATTATTGGATTTTTTAAAAAGCAATAAAATATCAAAGGTGGATATATTTTTAAAGGCTAAGTGTTGCTAATATGAGTTTTGAAAGCAGGAATATAAAAGCCTCAAAATAGCTCACAGGATAAGTCTCTACAGTGCTCTGGCTGGACAAGCACAAACGATAGCTGAAAGGCCAATAAAGTTTTGTTTAATTCACATTGCTGAGATCCTGCTGAATAAAAAAGTCAGTAAAAAAGAAACTGCCTTCACTTTTCAATAACAGAGTGACTTGTCTACTCTATAATTAAAGATTTACAGAAATCTACTGTACTCTTGTATTTAACGATTAGTTGCTACCATAAAACCTAAACTAAAATCTTCACTTGCAGAATTGTACTTTCATCTTAAAATAAACAAACCTGAAGAATGACTAGACTTAATTATATTTGTCTGATGTTGGCAATAATTCTTGAAGATCTTTATTTTTATCATTGCTTATAAACAATTGCAAATGTTACTAGAATATAGTGTTGAATATGTGTTTCGAGTGTCACAGTTTATTGTGCAAAGAAAGTGTTAACATTTGCACTGATGTTACAAAAGCAACAATGGGTATCTTAGCATAAATCAAAGTAATATCACAAAGCTGTTATTGTCACTTCTGGTCATTGTCACACAGAGTTTAAAAATTTTAAAAAAGCTACTTTTGCTTGAAATTTAATATTGAATATTTAGTTTACATTTTAACAAGGATGAATATATTCCAGATAATCCAATACTAACTATAACATGAATCAATAAACTCTTAATTGACATATTAGTATGTTATCTAGACTGATATTTAATATTCTATGTCACCAAAGTGGAGAATTATACATAGGCTCTTCTGCTGTGTCCTAGATTGGTTGTCTGCATCAAGGGACAGGTGCTACTGAGGTGTAGGTAGTGTCAGCTGCTTGTTTCCAAGGATTTTATTTTTGTTGTAAATACTACCAGTCAACCTATGGTTACCAAAACTGAAGTTCTGAGCAGATCTTTCCTCAAAAATAAGCGCAGTAGTTTTATCATGTTAAGCAAAACAGCTGGCACTATTTATGTTGAATAATTTGGTTTGGCAGTAGGATTTTGGAAAATATATCTGCCACAATGGGTTTGAGAGTCTCCTTTTCTGATGAGATTGGTAGTAATATTAATGAAAGCAATTTATAACATAAAAAAACAGATGAATATTTGAAAGCTATGCACTAACCAGTGAAGCAGTATTTCCCACATGACAAATACACAATGATATAAAATCACTCATCCATTTAAAGTATACAACAGCCCAGTGGGTTAATGTAACAGAATATGAAAAGAGCACTGGCCAGACTTCAGGTTCTGTGTGGCAATTGATCCTTAAGAAACTGTCACTTGTCAAGTTGTGGTGAGATATACAAAAGGGAAGGCAACCCTGTGAGATTATTAGAATGCTCTTCCATTATCTAACTACATTATCTGTGAGGCCAGATTTTGCTCATCTGTTTCAACCAAAACAGCAGATTGAATTCAGATTGAATGCAGAAGCAGATATGAAAATCCAGCTGCCTTCTATTAAACCACACATTAAAGAGATTTGCAAAACTGTAAAAACAATGACACTCTTCCCTATGATTTAAAAGCATTTTTCCATTAAAAACAAATTAAAAGTGAAAAACACTTAAAATATTCTTTCATTAATTCATTTAAATACAGTAATAACCCAATTTCACTTTAACATAAATGGACATAAATGATGGCTTGCTAGTAAGTGCTTAACAACCATCTTTCTGGGGAGAAAAAGCTATGATTTCTAGCCCTTGTCATTTTTCGCAGCATAACGTTCTTCCTCTAATCCATTCTAAGCAACAATGTGAAGTGAATGGGCTCCCAGTGGGCTTACATTCCTGATGTAATCAACAAAATCCTCATACACAGAAGCTCTCTGAGGTCTTCAAAATTTTTGAGAGTACAATGGGGTCTTTAGACCACAGAAAACAGTCTTTGATACAGATCTTATATAGCTAACTTACTTTTACATTCACAAGGTGATTACCAAAACACAGAAATGTTTAGTTGTCTTAGTACACTGATAACCGAGTTGCAAGCATTTATCTATTTTCTAAAGCAAAATCATGTTATAATGTTAACAGGAGCTTAGGTTATTGTCTATCAATGTAAGACATGTATCACTCACATTTGCCTTGGAAAGTTTCAAGTGAAGTATAGGTTTAGCACAGTTTGAATAGATAAAACTACTTTTTACAATTGTATTTTTAGGAAACTGTTTCTTTATAAGCCAGTACTTTCTCCAACTTCTCAGAAATAAACATAAGCAGTTTCAAAATTAGAAAAAGAAAAGGAAGGAGGGAAACTCACTACAGTAAGAATTTGCAAGTATTTTCTTTATGAAAGCATGCATCTGCTCAGAGTTAGTTGCAGAGTGTGACTAACATTTTCTACCAAAGTTTGTGCCGTGTCATTTCCCTTTGCTAAGGCTGTGTGTTAATTAAAATTAATTACACATGCCAGTAAATAGTTTCCCTCTGAATTCAGCAAACTGAAGTAGAATAATACAGTTAATATGCAACATCTATAGTTTAAACATTTGTAATATTTCAGCAGGAATAGCCATTAAGGATATTCTTTATGGACAAGGTGGTTCGTCTACATGTCAATTGAAGAAAAAAAATTATACATAAAATGTTAAGTCACGAAAAGAATCCTGATTGGTAATTGATATTTTAAAAGGCTGGTTTAAAATTAATATTCTGCAACTAGGATGGGGGTTAGCACAAAGATCTTCATACAACACTGTGAGTCTCAGTATTACTTAAAGGCTTTTTTCCTTTTGAAACTCAAGAAATTCTAGGCAAGAACTACTGCTTTAATAATGTCAGAATAGTGTAAGGTAACACTGGGAATAATGGAAAACATTGCCCCTGCCAGAGCGCCATGGATACATCATTCAACAGCAACTGGATTTAAACAGCAAGATTTGAAGAATAAGCCTCTTTGAACTTTTCCTA
Source organism: Myocastor coypus (assembly GCA_004027025.1). NCBI lineage: Eukaryota > Metazoa > Chordata > Mammalia > Rodentia > Myocastoridae > Myocastor > Myocastor coypus. The sequence continues at coordinate 21,091 of PVJA010002707.1, read as the reverse complement.
TTTATTTTACTATTTGATGTCATTATTGTTTAACATGCAGACTGTTTTACAATATCCTATAGGTCATCTCTAAAAACCTGATTATTCTAGTAGTCAGTAAAATATGGACTTAGTTTTCTTTATTTTTGTTCTTGGGAGGCCTCTCAGACTGCCAAAGAAATCTGGGTGTTTAGAAATTTCCTTCAGGCTAGACCCAGAGAGGGAAAATTTTCACAACCCTACTTATTCATTTCTTAAGAACTCTTCTCCCTCGCCTGTTGACTGAAATACCTGCATCCTTGGCTGTCTTTCTGCTGCCTTACACCTCGGATGTGGGTATAGAGGGCTATCAGAACACCGGCACCTCATTGCCTCAAGGGAAGCTGTAGCACAGATTCACTTCAATTCTCTCCTGATCAGAGTTTACAGAAGTAAACTCACTCTTGAAACGCCTGAGACAGACTAGTTAATATTTTCAATCAGTTTTTTAGTATAACCAATTAGTTTTCAACAAAAGCCAAATTTTCCACAAAGGCTAGCAGAACATTTTAATTATAACCCATCACATGTTTAAAGAGATTGGATCAAAACAATCTCTTTTAAGGTGGAACACCGATCTGTCAAACCCTCGCGACTTACCGCTATTGTGTCTCATTTAAAGACTATACTTTAAGACCAGTCATATATTTTTCTGAGGTATGTTTGTAACTGGTGATTGCTCCCCTATCATTAATGAACAGCAGCTGGGCTGTTTTATGATTCCCAAATGGAGGCACGCTTCAGTCCCAAGCCACAGTGTTTATCTGAAGAGAGTGGTGGGGGAGGGGATTACCCATCAGCAAATAGTTGTTCTGGGAAATAGGTGGGGAGAGAGCAATGTGTTCTGAAATCCTAGAAGAAAAGTAAACTTACTGTGAAGGACATAATTTCTTTTTGTTCTTGAACTTTACACAGTCGTGTTGGACTCATTCATCAACATGGTCTTCGGATGAAAACGTCCTGAACATTAATGCCTCAAACACTTTGACCAAAATCCCTGCTGGCACTATTAATGGCTTCAGACACAACTCTAGTTTAAATCCTTGGGAAGACAGAAACTGAGTTTCTGATTCTATGCTACAAATCCCTTTATTTGAAATACAGAAAAGCCTATGAGAACAAAGCCTGATTCCACTAATAAAATGGATATAGACGAAGCACAGGTGTGTTAAGCATGAAGAATTCCTCCAAAATCTTTTTTGTTGTTTGAAAAAGTAAAAAAGGCATAAATTTGGCATTGTTCCTCCTCAGAAAAGGCAGAAACAGTCACCCAAATAGAACATCATACTCCTATTTCATTTCAAAGTTCAATTTGAAAACCAATAAGAGAAGAATTTAAATTGATTGCTTCAAGCCACAGGCATTTCATATTCAAGCAATTATGTTTGCCTTTCATGAGAATTTATCTTAGCTATGAAATCAATTGTCACAGACTCAGTTCACAAAAATTTCACGAAATCATATTTGATTTCTGTCTTAGTATATAGTTGGAAGTCGAATAAATCACACAGGCAGACCCTTTTGGCTCTCCAATAGATCTCTCTCCAGGCTCCCATTCGAAACATCGTCCCCCTCCTCGATGATGCCCCTAAGATTTCCTAGTGACACTATTTCACAACCAGAGAGGCATTCATAAGGGAAAAGATGCAGTAGCAAAAAATAGAAAACTATTGTGCTTCACAGGATCAGAACCATATGACAGCAAGTATGTTTGCACCAGGAGCCTGGAACAAAGAAAGGGAGCAGACACAAAAGCAAAGAAGTTCAGCTCAAAGATTTGGGATAAAGAACTTTAAGATCCCAAATGTTCTCTTTTTGACATGCTTCGTAAATACTCCTATCCAGTTCCTCAGTAAAGAAAAACACAAGATTTCTCTTTCCAGACATATAGAGCAAAATAAACATTACTTTCCTATTGTGAACTGACCATCAATAGCTCTGCAAAAATCCTTACATCACTGCCTGACCCATGAACACTTAATAGTTCTAACAGAAAATAAAAGAATGAGAACTTAGGAATACAGACTTAAAATCCTATCTTTCGGTTTTCCCTCTTAATTTTTAAAGACTCTATTAACATCTAAAAAACCCTGAAATTTATTAATAATTTGCTAGAGCCAAACAAGTGAAGATTTAGAATGCTTTGTATATATATGCATTTTTGAATAATAGAAAAAAAAAACATGAGGACAAGTTGAGATAATTTACAATAAAACTATATATGTTTCTTTAATAGACAATGTCACAGAATTCTCTTCTACTTAATTCAAACAATATCTTTTTATATAGTTTGTATATAATTGAAAATTCTCAAGTTCTGTTTAAGTGAAAGATTTCCTTCTGTCTTCAAACTGTTTCCTCTAAGCTTTCATCTCTATTCAATTTTCAGTCTACTTGGATCTAAGGTACTAGGCCTCTACAAAGTATATGAGGGATGATCTTTTATTAGCAATTAATATTATTTATATCTTCTTCAAAAAAGAAGAGGAAAAATACAGGTTTCACCCATTCATTCACTCATCATATTGAGTTTTCCAACCAAAAACTAGGTTAGGTCCTCAGGATAAAGTAATGAACATGACAAGCAGTCCCACATGAAAAGTAGCCTAGCAAGAGAGACAAATAATAAATTCATAATTACATTGTAATTAAATTAACCTATTATTATTTTAAATCCAGTAAGTAGTACAAGGTGTGAAAATGTCTACATACACAATCCACCCAATTTCTTAAAATTGTACAAGAATTTTTCACAGGGATGGCTACTGATACCTGGTTACTCTTAGGTACTTGTGTTCTCCTTTGAACTTCAGGTATAGATGGCCTGATATATAGTGGATTTACTGAGACAGACAGACAGACAGACAGACAGACAACAAAAGAAGCCTGGGTAATAACAAACCTTTATGTCATACACTAAGTCAGGAAATGTATAAAGAACTATACTAGTCAAGTGGGAGGGACAAAGGGTTTCTACTTGCAAATTGATTAACTTTGCTTCCTCTACCAGGTATCAAAGAGCACTGTCCCTTCTTATATAGATGACCCACTCATAACTCATGTGAAAAAGCAGGGTCACATATATAATTTCATTATCCAGTGCAGACTAGGACACTTTACTGACTAAAGCTGCATAAGACACACTAAAGTCTTGAATTAAGGTACTCAGAAGATACACAATTCCAATATTTGGTGAGGCTAGAAGTAATGTTTTAAACATGATTTCAACAACTGTAGGATAAAAATAAACCATTTTTCCAGGTGTCTTGCTTATGATCCAAAGGCATAATTGCACTGAGTTTCTTGCACAATATTTTATTTCCTAGTCCAGAATACAGTGTTCTTTTACCTACTGAAATTTCTACAAATGAGCCTTTGCCTTCCCTATTTATGGAAAAGTAATTGGTTCCTTTTTAATATAGATTTGACACTAAGCCATATACATGTAAGACATGAACTCTTAGGCAGGGCATTATAAGTCACCTTTTGCTAAGCATATTTGTTTAATTAAACACCTTTCCAAACAATATAAACTCTGAGAATGTCTTAATTTGGAAACATGGCTATAAAGGCAAACATAAGGAAAACCAGATTGCAGTTCCTCTCTAGCAAAGTGGGAAACAATGGTGCTCAACAATGAGAATAAGGGCCCATTCTTTCCACAGCACCTAGAGAACATGTGCTCCTGTTGACGTTTATTGAGTGTCAGTAATGTGCCGGGGACTGAGTGGAGCAGTGAAACATCCTAACATCATTTTCTATAGGAAAAGGGAGGCAGAGCTGACCTGGAACACTTGGTCATGTTGATAAACCATATCCTGATTGAAGCTACACAGAAATGTCAAAGAAAGAATGACTTATTTTAAAAGAAAACAAAGCTTGACAACCCCAAAGGGCTGCTTAGAAAGTACTGTGTGGCTGCCCTAGAAACCCCCTAGACAGAAACAGATCTCTGCTGGCTGCCAGGGCTGACATACCTGGGACCAAATGGGCCTTAGCGTGACCTTAAAACTGAAGGCCTGCCTGGGGAGAGCAAAGCACAGCACAGTGAAGCCATTATCTAGACATTCCACCAGAGCAAACGTGGCATTTCTAACAAAATCAAATGGAACAAAAACATGGGGTGGGGGAGGGGGAGGCAATTCCAATCCTTGGTTTAAACTACACTATACACACACACACACACACACACACACACACACACACACACAGAAAAGAAAAGAAACTTTTAACTGAGATTTGACCTTGTTAACTTACAGTGACACAGTGACTATGAGAACGAAGGACTGCAATAGATTGCATCAGTCTCCCTATGCATCTAGGATGCGATGCAATGGTTGAAAGACTCAGAGAGAGGGACTCAGCAATGTGTATTCTTACCTTGAGTTAATGTAGGCTATCAGGTGGGATGTGAAATTCACTCTCCTCAAGCTCTGAAGTCACTGCAGCTAGTAACAAATCCTTCCATTTATAAGACTCTTTGCATTGAAACACTCTTTAGGATGGGTCAAAAAATAATCTGGTCACCAGACTCATAAAGATCATGTTAATTCACCAGGACTCTGAAAGCTTTTTTTTTTTTTTTTTCCAAAGGATGTTAAACATATCATCTCACACACTTGAAGGTGGAGAGCCACAGAATAACTGTTTTAAACTTTATAGTGGAAAGCTGAAACAGGAACTGGATGAGCTCTCAGGAATAATGCGACAATACAAACAACAATGCCTCAAGCAGGTTTGCAGGAGCTGCAGGAAGAATACTGGTCAGTTCTATGCAGAGCTTTAAAAATGAACCTAAAAGCATTCCATGGAAATTTGTAAACTCGACAGCAAACTTAAATGCCTGCTCAAGAAATTTAAAACCTCTTCACTGCTGCTCTCGTAGGAGCAATTCCAATTAAAGCTATAAGAGGAATTCCTGTTCATTTTCCATAGTTAATGTTTATACTTTGGTATCAGAAGGAACCCTGCATCTGGAGACATTAGCTTTGAGTTCCAGTTCTTGCTATGGTATAGGGGAGGCAATTAACTGTTACAGATGTTAGTTTCTTAATCGTTAAGGAAAGGAACAAACAAGATGATCTCTATGGTTTGAAGAAGCCCATCAAAGCCATATTTTACACCTACGTTACTGCCAACTCTGATGCTTACACCAAACCTCCTAACCCAAGTTACTTCACTGCAATGGTTTTGTTGAATGAATAAACACACTGATGCAGTGCCTTGTCATGGCAGATAGGGGTAAAACACAAAGCAATGGAAGCATTTAGAAAATGTTTTCTTTCCCACAAAATATTGTCTCAAGAGAAACAAAATTTGAGAAAATAAACTCAGAATGAACGTAAGTAACGAAAAGACCATGATTTAAGAATATGTCATAGTATCTAAGCACCGTAGCTTTAGATACATGTAAGGCTTACCCGCTTGCAGGGTATTACAGTAAGTAAGGTTACCCAGTTAAGTTCAGTTCAGTAAACTCCATAGAAACAAAAATACAATATTTTTATTCTAGGGCACATTTTGCCACTGAAATTATATTCTTACCCACAAGAATCTGCAACAAATCAAAAAACATTTCCCCTTTATTGGCTTTAATCAAAACTACTCCTTGACTGGGATCATCCTTTCTGTTTTCTCTATATCACAGCAGTCCATACATGACGTGATGACAGTCCCCTGGTATGACACCAATTATACACTTGTGTCTGAATTTTACGCTCTCTCCTACTTCAGCACGTAAGTGGACCACACTACCAAATAACGTGGTTATAACCCAATTATGTCACATATCATTCTGAAAATCCTACTCTCTTCTTTATCTTTTAATTCTATACTAATTTCTTACATTTCCTGTGTTAAAATTAGTGAAAAAAATTGAATTGTAAGATGACCACTTGTAATTAAAAATCAAAGTAAGGTCACGTCTTTTATTTCATTTACAGAGTCAGTATTGACCTGCAACAATGGCAAGAAAGAAATGTTTACTAGATAGTTTGCAACTGGTAGCCTAATAATTAGTTGTTGAGAGGATAAATGGGAGAATGGGAAGAAGATCATTCTTTATAACTGGGCCATAAAACTTTTGTATCTGTACACATCCTGAACACAAGGTTGGACTTTCAGTGTATATTATCGCAATCTCTGCCCCTAACAGAAATCAGAAACATCATCCTGCCCAGGTCAAAGATATAAAAGGTATTAGTGGTCTGGAAAATAGTAGTAAAAAACATAATGAAACCATTGTGAAGCACAAAGAGCCTCTATATCTACTATAAGGGGGAATATTGCATAGTAAATGCAATAAAACATCTATTATATGTCTATTAGAAGTTTTAGAGGATAAACAAGAATAAAAAAGATAAAAGTCAGTTTTTCTTGATTCATGAAAATCATGAATCCTCAAGATTAAAGAACATAGTGAAGCCCAAGCAGGACACACACACACACACACACACACACACACACACACACACACACTCACTCATGCACACATGCATGCATAAAGATGGTTGTACTTAAACTTCAGAATACCAAAGAAAATGAGTTCAATCCCTGGTTCTGCAAAAGAGAAAGAAAGAAAGAAAGAAAGAAAGGAAGGAAGGAAGAAAGAAAGAGAAGGGAGGGAGGAAGGAAGGAAGGAAGGAAGGAAGGAAGGAAGGAACAAAGAAAGGAAAAAGAATACCAAAAGGAAAAACAGAATGTAAAATAAATCACTAAGAAAATAGAGATAATCTATAAAAGTAACAACAGACTGAAAAGTCAGAATATAAAGAAATAACAGCTCCAACACGATGAGACAAAATAATGATAAAATAATTTCAGTTAAAGAACTCAGAAATGAGAGGCAACATGAAAACTTTTTCAGAGAAATAAACACCAATCAGAATTACAGCCACATAGTAACCACAGAGGGCATTTCTAAAGGATGTACTTCAGTGTGAAGAAAGCGAACCAAAATAAGATACGGAAATGCAAGAAGAAAAATAAACAAAGAATTAGTTAGCATGCCAGTAAATCTAAGTAATTGTTGATAGTATGAATCAAATAATTGACTAAAACAGAGTGGTATTTAAATTCTGACAATATAAAATCAGAAGGGTTTATCAGAGATAAAATGTTCTAAATCATTTTGAAAAATTTTGAAAAGTAATACAAAGATGAACATCTCACTTTAAGTCAACAGGGAATATCACAATATTAAAAGGTTACCTAAAAGAATAAAAATGAAATTTATAACTATAAAACTAATGAAAAAAAATGAATCAAAGGAAAAGAAAGTGAGGCAGAGCTGACAAGAAAAGATAACATCAGACTAAAGTGCCTGTTTAGGTAGAATGCAGGGGCCAGAGTTCTATCTCTGGCGGGCAGCGCCAGCCCCACCCCCAGCGCACCCTGAGAAGGCAATAGAGACTGGGTATGGTGGCGTGTGCCTGTAATCCCAGCACTTGGAGACTGAAAACAGGAGAATCACTACGAATCTGATCTACAAAGTGAGACCCTGTAGATTCTGTAGATACTGCCCTAAATTTAAAAAAAATTAGACAAGATAAAGAATAAAATATTGTGTTCAAATTATATTCAAATGAATAGTAATATATCATTTAAACAGGCCAAGCTCACTAATTAAAAGAAAAGGATCTCATATCCTCTGAAAAAATGAGAAAATACAGGAGATATAGGAGACCTGGGCCAGAAGACAAACCTCCCTACATGTGAGGGAACAGCTCCATGCTAGAGCAGCAGCACTCCGCCTGGCACAAGAGAGCTGACCTCAAGCAGCTCCTGCCTCCATGTGAGAGAACTGACCTGCAGGGTAGCAGAGGCAAAGCCTAATCAATTGATAACTAGAACATATAAGTAGCTCAAAAACAATTAGCCTCTTCAAAATGAAAGACTCAATTAAAAAATGGGAAAGTAAATGAATAGGTACATCACAGAAGTCCAAATGATCAATATACATGACAAAAATGTTCAACATCACTAGATGTTAAAGAAATGCAAGAGAACACTGAAATTCCATCTTAGCCCAGAAAAACTGGACATCAAGAAATTAAATCCTAGTAAGTAGTAGAGAGGCTGCAGGGGATGGAGAACTAAATTAGTAAAACCACTATAGAAAGTAATATGGAAGTTTCTCAAAAAACTGCCCTGTCAAACTCCATTTTCACATAGCTGTTCCCCTTCTAGCTATCTTCTTGAAAGAATCACCTACATCCTATTAGAGTGATATATGCATACTGATGTTTATAGCAACACAATTCAGAATAGATAAATCTTGCAAGGGTCCCATGGTCCATCAATAGCTGAATGGATAAGGGATATGTGACATCTACACTCCAAGGAGAACTACTTCGCCACAAAGTAAGATAAACTTGAGACACCTGAGGGAAAATGGATGCATCTTGATGCCACAGTGTGGCATCTTGATGCCACAGTGTTAAGTGACACAAATCAGACACACAAACTTAAATATCTTTCATATAAGAAACTCACTAATTAAAAGAAAAGGATCTCATATCCTCTGAAAAAAATGAGAAAATACAGGAGATATAGGAGATATAGGAGACCTGGGCCAGAAGACAAACCTCCCTACATGTGAGGGAACAGCTCCATGCTAGAGCAGCAGCACTCCGCCTTGCACAAGAGAGCTGACCCCAAGCAGCTCCTGCCTCCATGTGAGAGAACTGATCTGCAGGGTAGCAGAGGCAAAGCCTAATCAATTGATAACTAGAATATATAAGTAGAATATATAAGTAGCAGAGTATGTCCATAAGTGAAAATAAAGAGCAAAATAGAAGACAGACAACAGGATGCAGGGAGACAGAGCTTTCTTAGATCAGAAAGTGACTGAGAGATGGAGGGAAAGAAGAGATAAGGGACAACTAACGGAATTGAGATGCGTTATGTGCATGTCTCAACTCTACACCAGGCATGCACATGCATGCACACACATACCACCAAAAGGGAAGAAGAAAAAGAAAGGGTGGAGGGGTAAGGAAGGTGAAGAATAGGGCATGAAAAATGATGGAATCCATGAATGAGCAATATAGGAAAGAAATGGAATGCATGAAGTGATTCAAAGTGCTATACAGAAAATTCAAACTTCAATCACAAGGTGCCCAAACCATTTCAATGTCAGACCTCGAAGACACCATTGGAGCTAGTGAAAAGGTAATAAAAGATCTCTTAAAGACAACTAGAACACAGAAAAAAATAATTCAATATCTGCAAGACAATGCAAAGATGAACAATGTAAGACTAATAGACATCAATGAGAAAGAAGAAGTCAATGTAAATCATGTGATCAGAATACGGATAGAATAGCAGAAAACTTCCAAAATATGGGGAAACAATCTGTCATTCAGGGAATTTAAGCATGTAGAACTCCAAATAACATTAACCCAATTAAAACCACACCACAACATATAATAATCAAGATGCCAGAAATTCAGCACAGGAACAGTATACTAAAAGCCACTAGAGAAAAGAAACAGATCACGTTTAGAGGAAAACACTTCAGAATAACAGCAGATTTTTCTTCCCAAACCATCAAGTCAAGAAGAAAATGGAATAAAGTACATGACAAAGAACAACTAAAGAATTTCATGATGACAAAGCCAACACTACACAGACTACTAAATGATATTCTAGAGAGATTAAAGTGAACACAGTTCCATCTAGGACAATGGAAAGAACCCACCAAATAGGGCAAACAACTAAACACAGGAGAAAAAAGATGTAGACAAAAGCAGTCTTTCAACTATTCTTTTGTATACAGCCGCAGAGTATGTCCATAAGCATATTTTACAGATGGACTTCTGCATTCTATGCATCATGATTCTGTCCAGATGTACAAGGTGGATATGTAGGAAACAGCAGTGGCTCAGTCCCACAAGTGACACCTGGCCACCAGTAAGTGTCATGAACACAGTCTATTTCCATGACATACCAGAACTTTGTGGAATATCCTATCTCCAAACTGTTAGACATGCTGGTTATATATTTGCCATTCCAGTATTTATGTTGTTTCATTCCTAGTAATTCTTCACTACCATGAAAATCTTTTCTTAGTTGAATTGTTTTGAAATATTCAATTTTGTATTAATATTTAATTTTTGAATATTATTTAATCTTAATTTTTGTTTTAGAATTTATATTGTATCTTTGACTTACAATCTACCTATAAGATTTGATCTGATATTTTCTCCTAGCATTAGAAACTTTAAAAAGTGTATTTCCATTGACTTTGTATTACTTCTTTCTTGTCTTTTATACACAAAAGGTCTCTTTTTTTTCTCTTTCAGTCCTTTGAATTAGTCTAGTTTCCTACACACTCTTTTTTTTCTAAAGTGGAATAAGATTCTATTTAATTTTGTTCTTCCATACCTAGTATATATATATATATATATATATATATATATATATATATATGCTTTTAATGATTGTTTTCTTTGTAATTAGTTTTTGACAATTTTAATTTTTATGTATCTTGGTATGATTTTATTCAAATATCTTGTGCAAAAGGTTCTTTTTTTTTTTGAAATGTGCTATGATTTCTACTAAATTCAGAAATTTCAAATCTTTAAATATTTATTGTCTACCCATTTCTACTCTGAGAACTCTAATTATATGAATATAAGTTTCTTGATTTTGGTACAGAGTGAAGTATTGTATGACTGATTTGTAAATGCTTTCCTCTTCATTTTTATTTTATATAATTTTTGTTGTTATATTCATTTAAGTTTGTAAATAATTTATTTACAATGTGCAATCTATTATTAATTTCATGATATGTATTCATTTCAGAAATATTTCTCTAAAATTCAAAAAAAGAAAAAATCATCTAAAAAAGATATACTGAGAAAATATTAAGCAGATGTCAAGTAGAATACTTGTTTTACTAACAGATGAAATAAATTCAGTAAGAAAAAAGTATTGCCACAAAGTTATTTTTTATAATGTCATCAAAAATTCTGAATTTGTATAATATAAATATCATAGGGGTAGGGAGACAGCTCAGTGGAATAAGTGCTTGCCTGGCAAGCATGAGATTCTGAGTTCAATCCCTGGTACCACCAAAAGAAAAAAAAAAAGTCATAGACTTGCCTCAAAATACATTGGGCAAGAAGTGATAGACTTGGAATGCTGACGCTCACATTCATGAAAAAGGGAGATTTTCAGTACTCCTCTGATAAGGATCCTTTGTGACTTCTTTCACTCCCCTCCCTATGTTCTTCTTTAGAATGTTATTTCAATATTTCCTTGCCTTATTTCTTCACAGATGTATCTTTACCACTTAACAGCGTGCCCCAAGCATCACTTGTATCCCAAGCATGGTTTGGGCAATTATCATTTCAATTGGTCCACTTTTTTGCATGATATAAAACTAATACGTTGGCTTATTTGTCTTACATTGACTATTTTTTGCAACATTATATTCCCTTTCATATTTGTTTCTTGTGAAACTTAATAATAAGTTCATCTTATTTTCTTTGACTTATTTGTGTTTATTTGTGAAAAATCACCTATAATTTTGTGCTACCATCTATAATATACTAGGTATGATTTTTACGCTTCTACAGAACTCAGTGATATTCTTCTATAGTACAAGATGGACAGAGTAGAAAGGGAGTGTCAAAAGATTGGCAAAAGGAAAACCTGAATAAGTGAGAACTGTTAGCAGAGCAGAGAGGGAAGATTGTGTTAGGAAATGGAGAGACAGAAAAGATGCAACCTTAGCGTCAACTATGCATACCACAGACATGCTAGAACTTGAAAGAAGAAATGAAACCAAAAAAGATTCCAACAGTGCTAAATGATTGTAATCATTCTATGGATGATATTGATATAATTGACCAGAATTTAACAAGCTAACCTGTAATCAAAGAGTGAGGAAAGAATATTATTATAAAACATTTATGTGCCTTCTAGACCAAACAATACAGAACTCATTTGTTATTTTTTTCAAACAACGGATTGCAAACAGCATTTACAACTTAAATTAGATCTAACAGACCAAAAAATTGAAAAATGTAGGGTAGAATGCCCATCATTGGCATCTTCACCACTATATTTATGGGTAGATATTTTATGGACATTATGTTACCCACAGAAAAAAAGGAAAGACCAAAATGACAGTGTAAAGTGTATTGTTCAAAGAAAGACAATAATGCAAAATATTAGGAAAGAAACTAGATATTACTGTCGGCCAGGGATATAGCTCAGTGGCATAAGCACTTGTCTGGCAAGCACAAGGTCCCCAGTTTGATCCTCAGTACTGCAATAAAATAAAATAAGATACTACTGTCCAGATTATAATGTTGCATTATATAATGAATGGTTTAAGATATACTGCACAAAGAAAATTATTAATGAATTTTATACATTGTCAGTTTGATATTTCCTGTTGCTTTATTAAAATTAATGAAAACACATGAAAATTTTTGTCATCCTGTATTTAAATAATGGGACTAGTAAGTGGTCAAGTACTTAATTGTTAAATGTTTGAAATAAAATAAAGTAATAACAGAGATGAGACAATGCAATTAACAACTACATTGTAACCTAACAAACTCTTGAATCCTGAACTCTCAAATTAGTAAATGTATGCTCTTCTCAAATGTACATGGAATATTTAGGAAAACTCTGCAGGTACTGCAACACAGTATCTGAGGACAATACAATTAGATTAGAAATAAACAATAAGATAATAAAATTTTATGCATATTTAGTGTAAAACCTACACTAAGTATCTCAATGAAAAAGCCTATAATGAAGTTTTGAAAAGAATGGTAAAGATAATATTACATTTCAAAAGTTGTGGTAAGCAGTTAAAGACTGGCTAAAAGCAAACGTGTGTGTGTGTATTTATATGCATGTATAAGCAAAAGAATAAAACTTGATAACCTATATATCTAAATTTAAAAATTAGAAAAAGAGATCCAAAAATTAAAATAGGAAGGAAATAAGGAAGAGTACAGGTATTGTTGAAATAAAAACAAGAATTGAAAAGTCAAAGCCATTTCTTGAAAATTGACAAAATTCTGGCTATAGTGATTGTAGAAAAATGAAAAGGATTACTATTAGAAATAAAATCTGTTTCAACAGAAAATTTTAAAAATAAAATATTAGCCGAGTGTGGTGGCACACACCTGTAATCCCAGCCCTTAGGAGGCTGAGACAGGAGGATTGATATGAGTTCGAGACCAGCCAGGGCTACAAAAGTAAGCTCAAGGCTAGCCTGAACTGCATACCGAGACCTTGTCTCAAAAAGACAAAAATTAAATTAAATTAAATTAAAATTAAATATTAAGAAATATTTTATGTGATGGCACAAGTGCCTACCTGGCAAGTGCAAGGTCATGAGTTCAAACCCAGTCCCAGAAAAAAAAAAAAATCCCCAAGAAATATTTTATGCTAATATATTTTAAAACAAATAAAATGAATAATTTCCTAAAAACAGAATTTATTCAAACTGACTCAGGAAAAAATGGAAGCTATGGACAAATCTTTAATATGTAAATGTTGAATCAGTTGTTAAAAGCCTACTTTAAAAAAGAAACTTTCCAGGCTAGATTCTCTTACTGATAATTTCCACCAAATATTCAACTGACAGTTAAACCTTATTTTATACCCAGTATTCAGTAAACAAACAAACAAAAAAGATTTATTATCACTTCAATTTATAAAGTCAACCAAAGCAGATACTAAAACCAGGAAGACAGAGTAAAAAAAAAAAAAAAAAAAGGCATTTATGATCCGAATTCTACTATGAACATTGACCAAAAAATACTTTAGCTTAAGCCAGGAATACATAATAAATAACATTACATAATGACGTAACTAGTTTTCATTCCAGTAGATCAAGGATAGTTTTATGTTCAAAAGTCTAGCAGTGTACTTCACCACATAAACAGATTAAAGAACAAAGATCCATCTTTGAGGTGGAGGTACTTAGGAAACTCAATACCCGTTCACGATTCGAAAATGAAAACAGAAACCTTAGTAACTGGGGACACAAAGATTCTTCTTTGCCTGGTATCAATTATTTATCTAAAAGCATTCAACCATAGAATCATTAAATAATTCTTAAAGTTAGAATCAGGCAATGATACTTGTAAGTGTTCAGTATTACACTGGAGGGACTAGATAACACAAAAATAATGTGAAGGAATCAACATTTCAGAGAAAAAGAAACAATGTCAAAGTGCTCTAAAGTTACCCATGAGCTCACCCAGGATTCTGAGAAGGCACTCAAGAGTTGAATATCTTTTTAGAACACGATGATTCCAGAGGATCTAGTTTCCTTATTTTGGTGGCTTTTAGTCTTTTTAAAATTTACAATTGTATTTCATCCAAACAGATGCCCTCTACTATCTTGCCTTTTGCAATGTATCACACTACTGTAGAACTGTTGACCAAGGATTCACTTAAAGGTAATTACTCTGCACTGGGGCAAGAAGGATAAGGGTAGCCCTGCTGAGAAGCATAGGATCACCTGGTTCCCCTCCACTCTGATGAAATTACATAAACGATGCCAACTCTAGCTATACATGGCAGAACCATTACTACTAGAGAAAAGCTTCTTTTATTTTTCACCATTTTCAGTGTTCTTTTTTGCTTTTGTTTTTATCAAGCTATCCTCAAATCTTCTAAAGTCTTCTAAAATACCCATTTCAGCATTTTATAGGGGAGAGGTATTTAAATTTCTTTCTCTTTGATTCTTTAAATGGCTTGCTTTTGTGGTTTTTATAAGTGTTTTTGTGTTATGAGTCACTGTGAGCAGCTGACTGGGAATGTAGAAAGAAGTTGTCTTGTTTTGCTATTTTTATTAACTATCTGATTGACCTTGGGCCTGTCACTAAACCTAATCAAGTAACTTCATTCATTGCTAAGTAAAGAAGAAGACATGACTGGAAACATGAGTTAAAATTAGACCCTGCCACCTACTGACTCATTCTCTTAGTAACATACACAAGTTAGGTTTTTTCCTATAATGTGTCCACTTGGGGAAAAAAATGGCCTTTATTACTTCGGTTTAATTGTAGTCCATTGACATCTATCTTACCCCTAATTACTGTTCCACTGGTTTATTTAACTTTGTTGATTACTTTTATAGGACAACCACTATATTCCATGATGATCAGCCCAAGATATGGTTTCAATATGGTACATGCACAACAGAAAAGAGGGAGGAAATATGAGTGGAAAGAGAAGCACAGTTAGATGATATTCTGATCCCAGCTCCCCTGTGTAAGACTACTATGGTCTTAGGAAAGCCAGTGGACTTCTCTGTGCCTACATGTTCTGCTTTATTAAGTGGTTACCACACCACTCTGCCTTTTTATTCATTTTTATTAGTACATGTCTGCAGGGCATCATGTTTGCACTCCTTGTGTAGAGCTGATACATGTACCTCACACATCTCAACCTCTTTTCCAACCCCTTTCCCTTTCCTTGCTCCACAACAGATCCCCTTCCCTTCCAGAAAGATCTATCTTCCTATGTCCTGTTAGCTATCTTTCACTTTGATCTGTATTTTTTTTTTTTTTGTCTTTTTGAGACAGGGTCTTGCTATGCAGTTCAGGCTGGCCTTGAGCTCACTTTGGTAGCCTAGGCTGGTCTTGAACTTGCACCGATCCTCCTGCCTCAGCCTCCCGATTGCTTGGATTACAGGAATGCGCCACCATGCCCGGTCCCTTGATCTGTATTTTTACTCTTGAGTTTCTCGTAAGAGAAACCATGTGACATTTAAGATTGTGTGTCTGATTTAATTTATTTAACATTATGTTTTCAAGGGGCAGTCATTTTCCTACAGAGGATTGAAGCTTATCTTTCTTCATGGCAGACTAGTACTCTCTGGTGTGTAAATACATTTTGTTTATCCACTCATAGGGTAGACATAGAGGCCCCTTGAAAGACTTAGTCATTATCATTCTGCTTTTCTAACCTCACAGGAACTTGTTACAAATATATAAAAAATGAATGTGGCTGATGCTTTGAGAAAATATTTTGGATATTTTTATTCAGCTGAACAGAACGAGTCTACTTATTGAATTCAGTCATAACCTAAAGGGACAACCATTCATGTTAGACAGGTGCTATTGCAATTATGATAATCACTGAGAAATGTATGAATATGTACACAATGATGAAGAGACCTCTAAGCTAATAAAATGTAATTTTAATAATGGTAAGTGCTGCATCATTCGGGGGCCCACCGGGTAATCAGGAAATTAGTTCTTGATGATCTTTCTTACATTGTCTTAATCTTTTGAAGCCATAACCCATGGTGGAGGTTAAAAATACAAAATAAGTAAAAGTAAAGGCAAAGAGCTGGCAAAATTCAAGGTATAAACAAGGAGCTATTTGCAAATCTGATCTCTGGGTCACGCAGAAATTCAAGGAAAAAACATGAATACAGAATTGTTTCATTTTCTTACCTTTGCTCTGTGTTAAAGAGAGCAAATATGTGTTTGCTAGACATGAAGCTCTTTTCTACATCACGAACTTTGAGGTTGTCCAAAGGAAGCATGTACTTCTTTTCTTTTTCCTATTATAAGACAGAGAGAAAGGAATTTAAAATATTAAACCATGCCATGGCACCACGTTACAGGAGTCGAATAACACTTGGATTATATTATCTTAATACAAACAAACATTATTTTGATACCGGTTACCAATGGGAATAAAAATATCAGATATAGGAGACTCCAGTGATTCTCAATAGATGTTGGAAAATTGGGGGTGGGAGAGGGAAAATACAGGAAGGGCTCGGAGATGGAGAAAACACATGGTCCTCTATCCTTTCCCCCTCATGTGGGTCCCCTTAGATGTTTTTAAATGTTAGTTTGATATTAAGAATTTAGCCATCTGTTAATATTTAACAAAAATGTTCTGGTTCTAATTCAATGAGAAATGCCAGATGGCTTGCATTTCGTGTTTTATTTGCAGCCTAAGCAGTTTTGATAGCCAGTGTTGGCAGGGGAGTGGAGGCACAAGGACCCCAGGATAAAATGCCCCCCATGGACTGTGATAAAGCACAGAAAATATTGTCCTTGTTTGGACTGAGAATAAAATAAGTCAAGAAAATTTATCAATCCATAAATTTCACAGAATTATTGAGCTCTTGGGGGGAACAAAGAGCCCATGAGAAGTATACCAGTATTAACTAGAACAAGTGCTCTTTTAAAATTAACAATTCTTCAGGTTGAATATGGACATTGGAGGGGTAAGGTCTGCAGATGGGACCAAAATGGCATTAGTAGAACATATTGAATGCCATAGAATCACTGAGAACATTGACTTTTAGGAACTAGCCCAGAAGCAATAGCATCACATGTATAAATGCCTAACAACCAGTATAACAGGAACAAGCCAAATATTCTGCTTAATAAACCTAGTGAATACCGCTATCAGGGACATGTTAGCAAAGTACTTATGGAACTGTGATCCTCTGTAGAAGAAAGAGCAGGATCAGAGGAGAGCAAATATAGCTGTAACACTAAGTAAGGACTGATGCCTATGTGAAGTATGTGTGCTGTGCAAATGTCTAGCATGAGCTTTGTAGGTCCTACAGCGCGGAATCCAGACCTGTGAGAATTTGTGAGACAGGCTCAGTAGCACGGAGCAACATACTTGCATGCTCCCAAGCGAGCTGTGTAGGTACTATTTGTACTGCAGTGAATACAACTGGGCTTGTGGTTTCTTACTCCTAAATTAGGCAGGGAAAAGGCAGGCAGAGCACATTAGCAAAAAAGGTGGCACTCTACAAAAATAAGGCAAGACAAAAAAAAGAAAAAGAAAATAAGGTGGAGTAAGGTAGGTAACTTCCTTCCAGTTGGAGAAAGCTGACTGGAGAACAAAATAGACAACCTGGCAGACATCCTAGGCAGGAAGAGAGGGGAACAGGGAAAACATGAGAAAGCAAAACACTAGAAGAAGATTCCAATATTTCCTGTAAAATGTTCATAATTTATTCATAAATGCATTCTAACTAGCAAACTATATAATTTAAATAAATGCAGTATCACAGTTGAGTCCAATTTACTTAAAAACATTTACTTCTCAAACTATTTTAGGACACCATGCTAAGAGGCCAGATTCTAGGTTGAATGAAAACCTATCCAATACATAATCAAATGAAAATGTTTGAGACCCAAGGAATATTTTTTTATTGGAAGCCTTTCTAAGCCCTAAATTTAAGCAGCTGGGGTTTCTTAATGCACCATCCTATTCAACTTTTCGAAATGAAGGATTTGCCTTTTAATGGGAAGTCTGTATTTCATTGTAAAGATGGAACACAATGTTCTTGGCTTCTTTTCTATAGAAGTAGGCTGGCTTCCTTTTGTACAACATTGTTCAGCATATACCGAAGGCTGAAACTCCAGCAAGTTCACATCGGATATTAAACACTGGAGAGATGCATATATATGCAGACAGGGGAATGTCAAAAGAGCAGTGCTCATTTCCCCACTACTCAGTACGATTTATCCAAAGGTTTTGAGGACACACTGCTAAATTATTTCATAATACCAAGACTTTATGATTGAATAAGAAAGAAGAGAAAAGCATTCAGGCTGATTTGTTTAATTACAGTTGTAAGTCAAAGAATTCAATGAAGCAGCAGCAATTCCAACCAATAAAAAAATATATCATGGCTATTTTTAAAGACCATGGTGGTTTTGTAAAAGAATGATGTCCAAGAGAAAAAAAAAATGAATCTGAAATAGCTAAACTTTTAAAAGGAGCAGAGAGGAAGAAGTATATAAAGAATTATAATTTTCAAAATCCAGTGAGTCTTAGCATTAGTTAAGAAATTTACTAAATAATTTTTATCAGTATATTAAGTAGTAAAGGAATGTGTTGTCCAATATGTTAATTACCATTCACACAGCTCCTGGACACCTGAAATGTAGCTAAAAATAGATGTGTGTAAATACAAAATATGTGCCAGGTTTCAAAGGCATAGTATAAAAAATGAAGGTAAGCCATCCCATTAATAATTTTATATTGATTATATGATTATACGTTGAAATTATAATATTTTTAATATATCCAGGTAAAGTTTTTTTTTTTTCATTTGTCTTTTTGAGACAGGGTCTCACTGTGCAGTTCAGGCTGGCCTTGAGCTCCCTTTTTTGTAGCACAGGCTGGTCTCGAACTTGCACTGATCCTCCTGCCTCGGCCTTCCAAGTACTGGGATTATAGGCATGCACCGCCATGCCCAGCTCAGTATTGTTAAACATAATTATAAAATTAATTATTTTGAAGATGGTTGCTATTCAATGTCAAATGACATATGTGGCTTATGTTAAATTTATTTTGACAGCACTGAACTACACATACATATTATTTCTTTCCTTCCCATCTAGCTAAACCACTTGACCTGCATTTCCTGTTTCTGCTATCGCAGGGTCCTTTGATCTCCTAGCCACCTAGCTAGAACACGAACCATTTCTGATAGTTTTTCTTCACTTTCTTTATTACATCAGGATTATGTTTTGCGGTATTTGAAGCTTTGTCGTAGTTCTCCTTGTTTGATACATTGCCACCACATTATTCCTGGTCTTTGGCACCTCACAATCATGGCAGCATAAGTGAGCTCCTATTTAGTCTCTTTGCCTTCTAATTTCACTAACATCACCAGAAAAGGCAATTTTTAAAACACAATTCTGTCAAATTCACCATAGTCCTTCAGAATTTTCAGGAGCTTTCCATTATTCATGGAAGAAAATCTACTAAATTTCTTATTGTGGCATTTAGAAACACTCACAAAACAGCCCAATCCCGATTTCTTAATATCTTCCTCTCTTCTTAAGATGTTTCCATTTCTACCAAATCCATCTTTGCCAACATTCTTTATCCAACTCAAGCAAGCTCACAGCATCCCCTACCACAATATTTCCTGGAGCCCAGAGAAAGTTCTATTTCCTGTCAAAAATGTTTTCTTAAACTTAAAACTGTCAACACTCCCACCTCTCTTCTTTCAATTTATACAATAGGCTTCACTTATTTTATCCATTTTGATCTAGTTTATTTTATTGAAGATGGCCTTACTTTATAATTGAATTAACAATCAAAGATTTGTGTCATAGAATTGATCTGCTACAATTTTGTATATGCTTCGATTTCTAAAGTACTGTGTAAAAAGGTGTAACAGTTATTTTTAGTCACATTCTATAGGGATTTATTAGAATATCAATGCTTGATGGAAAATATTGGTTCCATGCTAAGTATAAGGCATTTAATATTTAGAAGGACAGTGATGATAAGCTCCAGTACCCATGTTATAGAGTAATAGTATCACTAAGTTTCTCCTCTGGAGGGTTAAGAACCTAAGTTTGCAGACCAAAAATTAGAGAAAAAGCAGGGGTACGAAGATGCCCAATATTTTAGCCCTGGCCCTTCAAGGTCAGTGAGGACTCTGGACATAAGAGAACCTATACTGTAACATACTATAATTCAGTGGTATCTTAAATTTTCTGTTCAAGGAGATTATGGGACCACAGAGGAAAGGGACTGACAATGTATAGTGTGCCTAAGCAGAATCACCTAGAGAGAAAACATTCTCTCAGGCTTTTACAGTGAGTAAATTGGTCATGCAATGGCTGTGACTTATCCAGATAACTGACACTGGTGAAATTTCCACAAAACACTGTATATGGTTTTAGGTAAATCCTGGGGGAATTTGACTGACTTTGTCAGATAAGAAAGTTACATAGTTACATATTTTGTTATATAGGTCATGATTTAACTTGGATTTAACCACCCAGCAGAAAAGTTTAACCATGAGGTATAAAAAGTAAAGCCAGATTAATATGTTAAGGTCTAAAAAGTTCAAGTCAACAGCTTCCAACATTGCCAGTTCTGCCAATAACCCACTACTATTATGGACTATTGGACTATATATACGAGTACTTTCTCTTAGTTCAATGAGAAGAAATATTTGTACCAATAGTGTTTAGAAAAGTTACCATGTCTGTATCTTGCACTCTGAACAACTACTATGAAGACAGCAATATGCATTGTATTAATTATTGTGGCTGTCCTACTAACATGTTTTGAAACTGTC